>BCLH01001006.1:27335-41117 GCA_001602315.1 Zoysia pacifica | reverse complement strand
TTTTTTATCTGAAGTACGATACAAATGGTTTGGTTTTATGTAGTTTGGAACTGGAAGTCATACAATTCTTGCTTAACTGGGTTACAAAATGATTTGTAATCTTGCTACACACACTTCTCTGTTCTAAAAATAAATGACTTGTAATCTTGCTATTGAAATAGTGGCTTCTGAATGTTGCTAGACTAGTTCTTAATGAGGCAGCTATGTAGAACCACCTTTTGCCTTTAGGTGTTCGTTGACTATTTTTTTTTTCATATCCGTAGTTCTGCATTCTATTGTTGTTTTCTAATTTCCTCTTCTTTGCTAGTAGTCAATAAACGTGGGTAATTATTCCTGACTCATGGTGATATGTTTTAATGAGATATAGTTTTGTAAAACCTTCCTTTGCCTCTTGAGGGCTATATGACTAAGCATTTTTTTCCTGCTTGTATTAGTAATTCTATATTCTATTGTTTGCTTCCTCCATTCCTGGCTAATACATTATGAACATTGGCAGATGGTGTGCTCGACGTGTCTTCTTTATGTTCTGAGACGACTAAAGATCATCTCCTTTACAAACAATGAACCATCAGTGCCTTCGGAGTCCTTATTCTTTGTGCCGTTCAGGACACTGTTGCGCACCACTCCTCTTTCTTTGGCTTACTTACTCTACATGGTATGCTGATCTTCTAACATACAATAAGAAAACCATAAGTGGCACATGCATTTCTATTTGCATTGAATTCTGAGGGAGGGGGGTGTGTGTTTTTCTATGCTTGGTAAAGCTTGCGTCGATGGAATCTGTACGTGGAGTCAATGTTCCTATGTATACGACTCTACGGCGCACAACAGTTGTATTTACAATGACAATGGAATATTTCTTGGCTAAGCAGAAGCATACTCCACCTATAGTCGGCAGGTAAATTTCTAATTTTTTGTTGTCACATTGCTATTAATGCGCATCGTGCTTGATAATATGTGGTTATTAATAATTGTCTTTTTGGTGTAAAATGCACTTTGTCCAATGCAACTTCAGATATCCTAACCGTGTTCCCTGTATAATTTTGCGCCATGTTGCTTTAAGTGTACTCTCTATCTTGATATATATTTAATTGATGTACTGAGAACTTGTGGTAGTGCTTTGAAATAGCATGTTCCATTTTCTGGTTGTTAACCAAGGCTTTATCAGTGTGGCTTTGATCGTAGTCGGAGCATTTATTGCTGGAGCACGAGACTTGTCATTTGATGCTCGTGGGTACGCCATAGTCTTTGTGGCGAACATTACAACAGCTGTTTATCTTGCCACTATAAACCGTATAGGTAATGCAGTTTCTTTTTGCCACTTATATAATATCATTCTGCTTTATATTATTTTAAATTATATAATCTTTCTCATCACTTTTTATTCTAGGAAAATCTAGTGGTCTCAATAGCTTTGGCCTGATGTGGTGCAATGGTATCATTTTGATTCCTCCTAAGTTCATATCAAACTATGCCATTCAAACCTATATCACACCCCTTCTGATTTCAGGACTTGTCTGTGGGCCTTTAGTATTGTTCTTGACATATGTCCAGGGTGACCTAAGGAGGGCCATAGAGTTTCCATACCTTTCTTCTCCTGGCTTTCAGGTATGCCTAAGCTAATTTTTGCATTACTAATCCTCTTTTATCATCAGTTTTACAAAGCATCTAAAGTTGAGGATACACCACAAATTTTTGAAAACAATGATGATAATGCTCATTGGCTTCATTGTGTGATTATATCATTGTGAGTTTTGTCTATCACTGGCCAGTTAGCCTTTGATCCTATGCTGTTGGTGGCATGTGCATGCAATGAGTTTTTTATTTGACTACCTTTAAGATCCGACCTATTCAACCTAATGCACAAATTAGCTTGGATTGCTCATTCTTGTGTAACATCTGTGCGTATCTTTGATGTAGTCCCAGTCTGAAATAATTAATACTCCTAGTGAATAGACAATCAGTAGCTTTGTTTCTCTTGCTGAGTGATTATCATTTATCATGTCTCACTTTCAGTACAAACTAGATGATACCCTGCACGTTGCTGTGGAATAGAAAAATAGTTTAAAAAATAACCTTAATCCTAAAATAAGCTATTGGCATGCAAAACACTTTAACATAGCATTTCATCAAACTTTCAGATTCACGCTTATAATAATAAGAGCTAGCGTCAAGATTTTAGACTCACCCGTTTCAAAGCTCCCAAACTGCGGCAATCCCATGCTTAGAAAATCTAAAGTTGATCACTTCCTGTACTTAGAGGCAAGGAACCAGCCACCATTCATGGAGGAGGCGGCCTCGTTGCTCTTGCCGGCGGCCGCCATGAACAACCGAGGTTGACCATGAGCTGTCCTACTAGAAGAAATACAAATACACTTGCATCAGAATGAATGATAGAACACAAATTGAAAGAATGGTTGAGATCGGGAGGCAAAGATCTCAAGTTTTCACGATTAGGTGCAGCAGAATATTGTTGGAACCAAATCGAGAAGCAGGGGCATTGGCGGCGGCTTCATGTACGGCTGCTGCTGGACATGGAGCTCTCCTTCATCCTTCTTGTCCTCTTCTCCGATGACTACATCCTGGTCGTCGTCGTCATCCTCTCCCTTCCCGAAGCCGGCCATCTGACAACGCTGCCCCACGAGGCCTGTGCCGCTGCCGTCAGTGGACGCAGAAGCCGCGCCTACGGATGCAGGATTGTGATGCGCAGCTCCTCCTGCCCCCAGAGAATGCACTCCAAGCTCGTTTTAGAAACTGATGGCATGAATGTCTTCCTGATGGAGAAAGGGAGGGGGGAAGCTCAGTGCCCGAGGAAGGGGAGGTGACGTGCTGGTGGGTGCGGGAAGAGGAGTGGATGCGTCACGGGTCACGGCGTTGGGGGAGGAGTGGAGGCGGGGAGTTAAATGGGGGTGGGGAAGACAAAGAGGAGGAGAAGAGGAAGAACTTGCTGAGAGTTGAAATTTGGGATTTTAGTGAGTAGTACTAATATAGATATTATAGATTATAGATTATTTGCGGGGAGACAAAGGAAGCATCCGGTTAAATTTAGCACTAATGAGGGAAGATGAATAGAACGATGGTTGCGGGGAGACAAAAGAAACATCCGGTTAAATATAGCACTAATGAGGGAAGATGAATAGAATGACGGTCCGGATATGAAGGCTTTGGAGATCCAACAGTTCAAATAAAAAGGGTGATGTGGCTTGCTTTGGGTTGAGATTAGGCCTCTTAGTGGGTTGCGTTTATATAGAAATAGTAGATATATTTTATAGGACCAGGGGCCTTGTTTCACCCTTCATTACAACGAGCTCTTGATAGTGTCTTCAGTTTGATACATAAAAAAAAAATCCCATTCAGTTCAAGTGTACATCTTGTGTTACTGTATTATCACTGCTGTAGATGACCGGAGTATCAGATTTACATGCTAATATATTATTTCTGTGCTAATTTGGCACTCGCAACCGCTAGGCAAAGGGAAACCTATGGCAAAATAGAGGAGTGTGAAAGTATGTCATGTGGCACTTATAATGTTAAGCTATGAATGCCATTAATTATGCAAATCTCTTTCAGGCAGTGCTACTATTTTCATGTACCCTAGCATTCCTGCTGAACTATACTATCTTCTGGAATACAATCCTGAATTCTGCACTTACACAGTCAATGTGTGGTAATCTGAAGGTATGCCTTCCGTCCAATTATTTCACTCTCAACATGTGAAATATTTTCTGGTGGTCTTAATATCCATTGTTCTGCAGGATTTCTTTACAGTTGGAATTGGTTGGGTGCTATTCGGTGGGCTTCCTTTTGATCTGGTAAGTTTTGGCTTGTATTCTTGTGCATCATCAGCACTTTGATATTCATATCCTCTGGATACCGAACCTAAGTTTTTGCCTGCAGCTTAATGTCATCGGGCAAGGCCTAGGCTTTCTGGGCTCTGGCTTATACGCTTACTGCAAAATCAAAGGAAAGTAGAATGGCAAGCGTGAAAACATTGAAGTAGATATTCATGTCTAATTTGGAGGGGGCAGTATGTTTTAACTGAAGTAGCGTTGTCTATACTGTTTACTCCTGCAATGTTTTAACTGAAGTAGTGTTGTCTATACTGTTTACTCCTGCATACAGGAGAGAAATTTTGTAGGTTTTCTTGTATCTATTTGTAAACTTCACCCCTCATGAACAGAACAAGACTGACCAGTCACTGTCTGGCCAAGGAAATACAAATCACCTGAAAATTTATTGCTCATGTTTGCCTGTGATTGATTTCTTTGCTAAAAATACGTAGCTTTACTGAAATACACTGAATATCGAGTAGAAAAGGTACGAACATGACACGTTTTTTTTTTAAAAAAAGCCTCGACTGCTTACCTGTGGATGCATTCAGTCGTGAATGACAAGGCCAGAGGGAGAATCAAAATGTTTTGATACTTGTGACCCTATTTAGTCCAGTCTATTTGCAGTTTATTTATAGAAATAAGTAGAAACTGAGTTAAGCAGTAAATTTATTTCACAGTCTATTAACTCAGCTGCTTATTAGAATGAATTAAAAAAATAATAGCATCTTTCTACCCACTCTCAAATAAGCTGTTTTTTTAACAAATTTTAGCTGTATCAAGCAAGACCCTATGATTCACGAGAGGGGTGCAGCGCTAAGTTTCATCACACTTGAAACAATGACAAAGCGGGCTCACCCATCATCATAGCATCGTACTGGACCTAACTTAAGCAACAATACAATCGTCACCAGCTAAAACCATGTCTTGACATCTTGTCGCAATGACACACTACTTCAACAGGATTAAGAATACATGTTAGTAGTAAATATAACCACTGTAACATGTAATCCATCAAACAAAACTTCATAGCTTTAGAAAAGCTCAAATGTGCTGATAACAAACTGGCGTGTAACATTTTTTTTTAAAAAAAAACATGCTTCTAGAGCCTATATAAGCCGGCAGAACTAACAGTTTGGACTGAACTGAAATCTCTTGGTCTTCAAATATGTCACATTTTTGCCCAGTGTCTATCTACCACAACCCATAACATCCAACATTACTCAGTTGGCTTGTCCGGGTCATCTTCCTCAGGTTCTTCTTTATCTGGGTCATCCTCTTGTGGCTCTTCCTGAGGTTGTTGTTCCTCCTCTTCCTCTTCTTCATCGTCATCCAGAGGATCATCAGCTGGTAATGGATGGGGCAACGGTGTCTTCATAGGGCTGAACTTTGGGAAGATATCTGGCCTCCTACCAGGCTTCGGTCTTTCCCATTCCTAGCAGCATCAAGTAGATGTTTTATATTAGTTGTTCTGAGTATTCAAAGATCTCAAGCTTTACGGGCAGGAAAAGCAGCTAGCAACAACAATATTTGGAGCTCCATTTACAAAATAATAGATTAGCCTCTATTTCAAGTATAAAGGCAAAGGTTAACCAGTAATCCATGGCCAATAACAATCTCTGCGTATGCAAGGTCATTTAGAAAACTATCTCTAGCATCCAAAGAAACTGATGTAATTCCGTTCACAAACTGATCAGCTAGGTAGAAGCATAAGTTTATCTTCCACCGAGTAACGAGAACCTGATCAAAATTCATCAAAACTGACGGAGGACGAAATCAGAATCCCACTAAAATCATATAAGTGTCGCTATATCTACAGCCACGAGACGAGATGATTACGAATTATCCTAATAACCTATTCGCCACAATAAGTAGTATTTCTACCAAATTCATCAATCCTAGAGCATCGATTCACCTAAACCGAACCTAGCTTAGCTAAAATGCGAATAATTATCAACAGTAGCACGCCGCTAGCAATAAACAGATAAACCGAGGGGGGGAAGGGGGCAGCAGAGGAGAGGAATTACGTACGAGGGGGAAATCGAGGGGCGAGCGCCGCGTAATCTTTTCCTCGTCAGGGGCCATGCACACCACGAGCGCGTCCCACCTGCGCCGCGTCCTCACGGGCGCGGCCCCCCGCGCAAGAGCAACCGGCCCGGAGGCGCACGAGACACCGAGGGCGCCGGGCGCCGCCGCCACCGCCGGGGCCGAGAAGCACCATGAGGACGCCATGGATGGGGGTAGCTCAGGGATGGTCTTTCTCGGGCTCAGGCTCTCGATCCGCTCGGGTCCCCGGGAGGAGGAGATGGAGAAGCGAAGTCGGGGTGGAATTTGGGTCCGTGCGGCGTCTAGTGAAGCACCGGCGGCTCTACGAGGAGACCGCCTCGTTCCTCCGGTCGGGGACGATAAGAATGCTGGAGGAGAAATCGGGGTTGGAATGGTAAACTCGCACCAAAGAACAAGGTCGGTGCGCTTAGGCCCCCTGCAAGTTAGGCCCGACCCAACAAGCGAACGAGATCGGCACGCACGCGTTGCCCAGGGCCGGCACACTCGACATCGACGTTGGCCCACTTGGGATGTTCTAAAACCATCGAGTCCAAGTCGTGAACGTTCCCCGCACTGGCAGCCCAGGACCACCATTCTCATACAAGGCACAGCCACGCGACGCCATGCCTCCACTTCCAATCCGCAGAATGCAGATTCACCCGGCAGGCTGCAGGGCGGCTGCTCCTACGGCCTGCCACCTGCTGGCCATGCAGGCGGCGCCGCGGCGAAAACCTGTCTCACCTCAATAAAGTTACGTAGTCGGCCGAAGCCCACTGCCCAGCCAACTGCGGACCCAAGTTAACTATTCGCCTGAGGACATAAACTAACCCCGGGGAGCCACTGACTGACCGAACAAGCTAGCTAACCCACCGCGCGACGTGTGCGGCGAGGAAACGCGAGTGCGTGCACACGTACGCGCGCTGCAGTCCGTCCACGGCCACGCGAGACGGCGGGCTTGTCGCCAGCACTGGCCACTTGTTGAATACAGTATGCAGGTCCTCGGCACCGAGCAGCAGAGGCGGTCGTGGTCAGTGGTCACTGCTCCTTCTCTCCTTTTTGTCTCGCCTTCCTGGACGGGGCTACGACGACTAGGAGTAGAGAACCCGATCGAGCAAGACCGGCGATCCCTGGCCGCATTTTTTAACCCGTTCGTACGCGCACGGCCGGCGAAACCGAGGGAGAGTTAAACCTGTTCGTTCGTCGTCTGAATCGGAGAGATTTTACCCTCCCGTTCAACGCAGGGCTAGGCATGCATGTGTCTCGCTCGCCTTTTCACCGCTCCTTTTCACTCAAGTTTTACCTGGCTGCCCGGCCGGCCTCCCTCCTGCCTTTGACGGTCAAAGCAAGCCGAGGCAGGGAGCGCGGGAACCGAGCGGCAGGACCGGTCCGGACGCCAATATTCTACCGCAGGACCGATACGCCGCTCGTGGCCTGGCCGCCCATCGATCGTCGACGCCGAGGAGGATCCCATGTAGGAGTAGCCAAGCGCGCGAATGAGTATACGAGACACGCTGCTGAGCCGGTGGTGGTGGTGGTGCCAGCTGCATGGGGAAGCTAGCTACACGGCGGACGCCGTGGAAAACACCAACGGCGCCGCGTGTGGCCGTGGGGATGCGCTCGCTACCGGTCGCGACTGGCCAGGAGAGCTAACGAACGACCGACATTTTCGGACGGGGGCAGCAGCATTCTGCAGGGGTGCACTTGGTCAAGTCGGAAGCTAATTAGCTATTAGGAGGCCCCCTGCCTCGCACAGGTTGCGCGTTCGTGATCCAGGTATCCACGTGGAATGCGCTGTGCGAGATCTCAGTGAGAAGATACGTGGAAGCATGTCTGGCGCAGGTGTTGCGTGCAGATTTAGATACCAGACTACTCGCTAGATAGCTCATGGTTATTCGAGAAAAGAAGGGTGATCCTTCTGATCCGTATGTTTAGCAAGTGGATCATCGATTGAACTGCAAATTGCAACGTACGCATGCCCTGTCACCAACTGTAACAGATCGCAAAAATCTTTCATATAGATCCTGATGAGTACATATACACGTACAAATCGGAATAATATAACGCCAGTGGTACATTGCTGCGACTTGCGTAGATTTTTCTTACTATTAACATATTGTTCGTCATCGGTGTGAGGCTGGGCGGCCGTGAAACCTGCTCAGCGCTATAGCCACACTTGGATGCTCATGATGGCGCGACACAGGCGGTAGCGTTCGTTCGTTTCTCCCTAACTTGTACTCAAAGCCTTCTTATAGCTCTCCCTCTAGTACACGTATAGTGAGTTGTAGGAAGCTCCAACGTACGTACGCCCGTCCTGATCAAGAAGTTGCTATACCTTTGTTATAAGGGTATAGCACATGCGTGGTCCGCGGTGGAGGACGGTCCTGGGGTCTCGACTAGCTAGGCATGCATGTTCGCGGAGGCGTTTGGGGCACTCCTCGAGTGCGTGCGGCACTGTTCATGGCTCCCCGCCCCCTAGTGTGCCCGGAAGACAAGGGTGTGTGTCCTTGCGGAGGGCACAGCTTGCAACCCCGGCGCCTCTACTTTATTCCGAGTCACCGTGAGCTTTCTTTAGGGTTAACCTTTCTCGCTCTTTGGGGTTGGATGGGCGCTTCTCGATACGGAGAGAGACTGAGAGACCGGCTGATGCGGAGGAAGACAGTGGGTTTGGATCATTTGATTATAGTCCCAAGGAATGATCAAGAAAAACTAACAGGACGACGGATTAGATTAGAATATGATGATCGGAGTGAACTTCACCCTACGCTGCCACTTTCAGTCCCGCATGCATTTTCAGAATACGGCAAGTAGGTTTTGACGTACCGGATGGCAAAAATGGCCATGGCCTTCAGTAGCCCCCCCGTCTCCTGCTATACGCTCAATATCGATGGGGAACGCGCATTTCTTCTGGCACAAAGACAACAAAAGACGAATGATCTCTCCTCGTCCAAACAAGTTATCGCAGAACATTCACATATGCTCTGGTGGACTGGCTGCTAAAAACCGGAAATTGATGCGCCATTTCCAGAGGCCAGAGCTCGGCGCGCGGGGAGGACAGTCCGTCAGTCAGTCCAAGCGGGTCATACCAGTCCAATCCAGCGATTCACCTCGAAAGCAGGACGCCGAATATATTACAGCGAGCAGGCCTAGGCTGCCGCCGCTCCTCGCGTAGCCTTGTGCCCTATTGCCGGCGGGGGTTGGAACTCGGACGGTTGCGCACGCGCGGGCCGGCGGACGGGCGTGCATGGCGCGGCTCGACATGTCAGAGCGCGCGCAAAGGATAGAATCGATCAGCTGGCTTCGTTCCGCCCTTCCCTTCCCTTCCCTTCCACAGGTGTGCGTGCGCGGCGAGCTAGGGGGTTTGACCGCCGCGGCGAGCGCGCGCACGGGAATCTTTCGCTGGATTCGCCGGCGTTGGACGGGACGAACCGTCCGCACAGGAACCTGCCCGCACAGGTGCGTGCGTGCACGCACAGCCGATGCGCGCGGGCACGCCTTATCGGATGGGATTCTTCTTCTTCTCTCCCGATTGATTGAGATCCAAGGAAATGTTCTGCTCGTTTTTAAAACGGTTCCGTATCGATCAGCTTCCACGCACTGGCACTGGCCTGGCCCCCCGTTTGGTATGTTCGGAGTCAGCTTTGTTTTGCAAGTCGCTTTTGCACACTGGTTGCTGGGTAGCTAGAGTTGCGAAATGGATAGAATATGGGTGTGAGGTTAAAACCAGTAGACTGATGGGTTACTTCAAAATCTGAAGGGCAGATCAATAGCCACCCCGGTTAACCATTCAGTTTTCTACCGGCGATTAATTGGTGGTTGCCTGATTGTTTCCATGACGTTTTTCAGTGTGAAACAGATCAATGTCGAAACTGATCATATACCGCCCTAAGCAAAAAATAAATATGATGGACACGTACCTTCTTAAGAAGAAAAAAGTCATCTAGACCCTATAATCACAATATATGTGGCCTCCTGGAGAAAGTTAAGGTCAAACTCTATAACGCTTAGTTTTAAAAATATTTAATTAGGCTCGAAATGTGGAAAATTCATATGTATATTAGTGTTGAGAATATACCCCCAGAACAACTATTTATACACGAGATTTTATCAATAAATCGCGAAATGAGAAAGGTGGTGAAAATGTACGTGTCATCATCCAAAACTTCATGTATTTGCTTGTGATTCATGAGAGTATGTGTAGTAAACTTTTTATTGAAAGGATCTCCAGCTCCATCAAACCAACATCCTAGAACCCTTATGATTTGGCTATAGCAAAGGATTGAACCTCTGTCCATGTGCCCTAATAAGACCACAGTTTAGTTTCTTTTGGCAAAGATCTAATACTTCTCTTTTCTTGAGTTGTTTATCCTTGGAAGTAAAAAACAGAGCTACTATGCTATACTTATATATACTGACCTTCTACAACACTTTCACCTCCTCTCAGGTGGTCAGGATATTTTTCTGGCCTCGTCCTGCCCTATTCACATTGACCCAAAATGTAGAGCTGCCCCTAAGCTATACTACATCGATCCCCCTATCAGCTTCTCCTTGACAGCCTCTTCTCCTCGCCAATGCACTCGCAGCTCTGAACCATCCCTCACGGACTGTCCTAAGAGCTTCCCTAGATGGCTTCGGCGAACAACTGGCTGGGCTTCTCTCTCTCCGGCCAGGAAAACGCGCAGCCTAATCAGGATACCTCGTCTGCTATCGACATCTCTGGTGGCAGCGACTTCTATGGCCTGCCGGCGCAGCAAGCCTCCGATGGGCACATCGGCGTTGATCATGCTTCTTATGGCATCATGGAGGCCTTCAACAGAGGCCCCCAAGAAACCCAAGGTGAAGAGACTGCAGCCCGGCAGCCCCTTTATCGCCTCATGATCTGCAGTGCGTATGGTGCACACTACTATTAATCCATGATTTTTCTCATGGTGCCTTGGTATTTGATGTGGGTGCAGATTGGAATCTGAGGGGCATGGACTACAACGGCGGCGCTTCGGAGCTCTCGATGCTCGTCGGGTCAAGCGGCGGTGGCGGTAGCGGCAAGAGGGCCGTCGAAGAGAGCGAGCCCAAGCTGGAGGACTTCCTTGGCGGTAACTCGTTCGTCTCCGAGCAGGATCAATCCGGCGGCTACCTGTTTTCCGGAATTCCGATGGCCAGCAGCACCAACAGCAATAGTGGGAGCAACACCATGGAGCTTTCCATGATCAAGACCTGGCTTCGGAACAATCAGGTTCCCCAGCCGCAGCCGCCAGCTCCGCATCAGCCGCAGCCCGAGGAGATGAGCACCGACGCGAGTGCGAACAGCTTTGGATGCTCTGATTCGCAGGGAAGGAATGGCACGGTGGCGACCGGGAGCTCGCAAAGTTTGGCCCTCTCGATGAGCACGGGCTCACACCTGCCCATGGTCGTGGGCGGGGGCACCGCCAGTGGAGCGGCCTCGGAGAGCACGTCGTCAGAGAACAAGCGGGCGAACGGCGCCATGGATTCGCCTGGTGGCGCGGTTGAAGCCGTGCCGAGGAAGTCCATCGACACGTTTGGGCAAAGGACCTCTATCTATCGAGGTGTAACAAGGTTAGATCATTGTTTGGTTTGTGTCTTCGGTACAGATTCGTGTTAATGTGTTCTTGGTCCATTTCATATCGATCTAGTATTCTAGTACTAGTCTGCAGTTAGTTAGAAAACGAGGGCCTTGTTTAGCGGGATCAATCTATCGAAAACATGAACTATCATCAGATCTAAACTGCCTAGCAAATATTAATAGTGCAATCTTTCGAGGTAGCAACTGCCTCGAAAGATTGATCCCGCTAAACAAGGCCATGCTGATGCTATTTTGCTTTTGCTCTAGCAGGTCATATATATGATAGATGGAAAGTAGCTAAATATTTTATTAGCATATAGTTCTATTTCAAATAAAGTGGATGCATATCGAAAATACCTTTTCATATGCCGGGGCTGGAGTACCATTGACCACACTAAGGTGATACAAAATGATAAACAATAATCACTTGACTAACGACTGAATATATTAAAAGCTGTATATATGTATGCAATTGTAGTTCTGCTTAATTAGTTTTTGGAACTATACACATAGACTTGCATATCAAGATAAAATTGTGCTCCAAGTATACTATATATATCTTAGTATTTTTCCATGCTTGCGTGTTCATGGTTTTTTTTTTTTTGCATGCAGGCATAGATGGACAGGGCGTTATGAGGCTCATCTATGGGATAATAGTTGCAGAAGAGAGGGGCAGAGTCGCAAGGGTAGGCAAGGTAACGAAATGTGGATCAATAGTCACTTATCCCCAGCTCCATGTCATAGCACAATATAAACGTCTTTAGATTACTAATTAAGCAATATGTCTTCTATTCCATAAACACAACTACTGCTTCGTTCATGCGCTGTATGCCTACGGGATGACAAATCGACAACGTGCAGTTTATCTTGGTACGTAGGCATTGACCTTATACTGTGTCTTACCTTCACATTTCCATTATGACGATCGATGTTCCTATTTTTGTAATTATAAAATGTCATTTGTGTCCATGAATACAGGTGGCTATGATAAGGAGGACAAAGCAGCAAGAGCTTATGATTTGGCAGCTCTCAAGTATTGGGGAACTACTACAACAACAAATTTCCCAGTATGGGTTTTAATTTTTAAATTTCCTGCCACGAGCAATGTTTGTATTATATTTTATTTAATATCTAATGTTGATCCATTCATGTGAACTCTTCTTTAATAAACATGTTATTGTGCCAAAAAAATGTTACAGATAAGTAACTACGAAAAGGAGCTAGACGAAATGAAACATATGACTAGACAGGAGTATATTGCATACCTAAGGAGGTAAAATTTGATGTTCATTTTCGTATGCTAATGCATCACGTGGACGTGTGGATGCTTCACTTTGGATAATACTGATATGTTCCACTACATGTAGGAATAGCAGTGGATTTTCTCGTGGAGCGTCAAAGTACCGAGGAGTAACTAGGTAATTTCGCTGAATAGCATTTTCCATCTTAATTATGCACGCATAAATCAGCAATGTATATATATGATGGAATTAACATAATAGATATCCTCCATGCTGTTCACAAATTGTTATTAGATTATATGTGTGATGTTGAAAGCTCAAATTAGTTTTGTTAGCAATAATTTTGTGCTATAGTAATGTTTATACCTTATATTGAAATCAGTATTGCATCGCGCAGACACCACCAGCATGGGAGATGGCAAGCAAGGATAGGGAGAGTTGCAGGAAACAAGGATCTCTACTTGGGCACATTCAGTAAGCTATTTTTTTCTCTTCATAACTTACTCGTATGATCGTTTCATAAAACCAAATTTTTTGATCCTAATAAAACTAGAGTACTTAGTTAATGACTATTCAGTGTTATATCCCCAAGATCTAAGTCATCGACTCGTACTTGTTTAGTCAGATTTCTTGAAATCTTCGTCTCGTGAAACTGAAGATTAGATATTCTTTATGTTGCCCTATGGAGGCATAAAATGATGAGAGCATTAACTATGTCCCAAATGAACCTTTCCAAGTTTTTGTCTCAAAGTTGTCTGAGAAAATCAGGGCATGGAGTCAAAGGGCCGAGTAGAGAACCTTAGTGCTTTGAATCACCCAGTTTGCACCCCTGCATGCAATATGCAACATACAGGGGAAGCCACATGCATCGGGAAGCAACCCAAATCATGTGTCTTAATCATGCGCATTTCCTCGTACGTAGGCACCGAGGAGGAGGCCGCGGAGGCCTACGACATCGCCGCGATCAAGTTCCGCGGGCTAAACGCCGTCACCAACTTCGACATGAGCCGCTACGACGTCAAGAGCATCCTTGAGAGCAGCACGCTGCCGGTCGGCGGCGCCGCCAGGCGCCTGAAGGACGCCGTCGATC
>BCLH01001006.1:0-18787 GCA_001602315.1 Zoysia pacifica | reverse complement strand
AGGCAGTGACGCGATGGACGGCACGGGCGTCTACCTGCGTTTTGTTACGAATGGGCTGACGGCAACTGTTCGTCACTTCCCCAGTTCTGTACTTGCGACCCGCAGCAGGCAGTGACGCGATGGACGGCACGGGCGTCTACCTGCGTTTTGTTACGAATGGGCTGACGGCAACTGTTCGTCACTTCCCCAGTTCTGTACTCGCGACTCCATCGCAGATAACGTTATTCGGTAGGAGTAGCGTGGCAGCTGGCGAAGCCTGGGGTATCGCATCCCGTAGGGTTTAGGTGGAGTTCGGCCAAATGGCGACATGGAGAACGGTTCGGTACGGAGAAGATGCTTTCCGTTGCGTACGCCGTCTGATGCGGGCTCCTGTGGTGTGTGTCCTCAGTATCACGAGTTGAGGGCAATGTTTACGATTTCAATCAAGCTGCTAAAATCGGTCAGACCCGTTTAATAAAAATCGCGAAAATTGAAAAAATCGATCAAAAACCGTTTTAAATAGAAAATTTAAAAGTTGAAGGAATTGATACAGTAAACCAAGCCGGTTTTTTCGGTTTACCGATCGGTTTCTTCGGTTTTTACAATTTCAGATTTCAAAATTTGAAACTCATCGGTTTCACAGCAAATCGGCCGGATTTACCGATTTTTGGTATTATGAATTTTTTAAATTTTTTTTAAAAAAATCGGTCGTCCGGTGAAATCGGACCGGACCGGTTTCACGAAAACAGCAAAACCGGCTGGTTTTAAAGGGTTTTATAAACCTTGGTTCAGGCCACTGCTTGCTTCGAACGCCACTTATCTGAATTCCATATTATTTTCCTTGCGTAGTTGTTCTCTGCCACACCAAGAGCTTGTTTCGAAGTACGTACAGTACATCTATGTGGAGTAAAATCATGAGATTTCAACGACCTATGTGTGATAGTTGCATCTCTTCTCCGCTGCACAATCCATGGCACCCAACTTTGGAGCTGATTAGCAGTGCGTGCCGTTGAACACCGTGTCATTTGGATTCTAATATTGAGACAGTGCCTTTTTTTTCTTATCAATAAATACATGAGGTATAATAATGGAAGTATTACAAAGAGAAAGCACTAAACTAAAATATCTAATAAAAGGAGACCCAATGACACAAGTATAAAGTTGCACAGACTTTGTAAATAACAACTAAAATGTGAATCACAGGGAGAGATCCATCTCTTTCAACTGTGGCACATCTTTTTCCCTCCGTATACGAAATTCTGGTTCCAGAATCTATCTCAATCTGACATCTTTACATCCTCATATTGGAAGCAGGAAAGATAGGGGAAAAAAAAAGAAAGAGAGCACAGAAGCGAATCGTTCGGTGCATAAGACAAGCTTTCAATCCTTTTAACCAATTGCAACACTTATTCACATCTATATAACAGCATCTAGAATGCTATTAGTATTAGGTGAGTAACAACAAGAAGGGGGCCAAATTAATCTGCAGTGCCCTAACTTCTAAGCATGTGTCAGTATCAGCATGACCATTTGCCATTACTACAACTAATTCCTGGTTGACAATCGGACCACCTGTCGGTCTCCGTGGCAGTCTTAGTCTCGCAACGAGATCTCGAAGAGGTCGGACTCGGCCTCCAGGTCGCCGGACGGCACCGCGCCGCCGCCGATGCTTTCCTTCCTGCTCTTGCTTATCTGCGAGACGTCCATCCACCCGGAGTCCACGCGCCCCATGGAGAAGAGGTCGCCGCTGTCGTCGAAGTCGAGGCCCAGGGAGCCGCTGCCGCGGCCGTCGCCTC
This sequence comes from Zoysia pacifica, assembly GCA_001602315.1. Classification (NCBI taxonomy): domain Eukaryota; kingdom Viridiplantae; phylum Streptophyta; class Magnoliopsida; order Poales; family Poaceae; genus Zoysia; species Zoysia pacifica. The sequence continues at coordinate 17,012 of BCLH01001006.1, read as the reverse complement.
CCGACGCGGTGCGCAGGAAGCAGGGGTTGGCCGTGCGCCGAGCGTTCGCCGGCGCGTACCGGAACTTGCCCTGCCCGAGGTTGACCAGCGCCATCACGTCGAAGCTGGAGGCCAGCACCGGGTACAGCGGGCTGGAGAACGCCTCCGCGTTGCAGCTCACGGCGTGGACCAGTTGCCCGTCCACCGTGAAGAACACCTTCCGTTTCGCCGGCTCGAAGCCGCAGCCGACCACCTTGTCCACGCCCGCCCAGGACGACTTGTCCGATTCGTACACCAGCTTCATCCCTGAACACAAGCCGTCAAAACTCATTCAGGTCATGCCATGCGTTGCACCAAAGAATTCGTGAAGCAGAGTGTTTGCGGTTTGTTGATTACCGTCAAGGTAAACCGCGCCGTTGGAGTGAAAGCCGATGGACGACGCGTACGTTCCGGACAGCGAAGGCCGTGGCGGAGCGGCGGCGAGGCCCATCCACATGACCTGGTGCCTCTGCTTGTCCTGCTGATCGTCTTTGGCGGCTGTGTTTTCTTGGACTGGGTCCGTAACTTGCGGTGCGAAGCTGATGAGCTTGACGCGGTCGCTCTCGCTGGAGCCGTCCTTCCCTCGCCTGGTCGCCCTCGACGCCGACCACTCCGGCTGCTTCGTGTTCAGGTAGATGATGGTGATCTCGAAGTAGGCGTCCTGCGGGAACGGCGTGCCGGCGAGTGGCGGTCCAGGAAGCGGCAAGCTCATCCTGGCGACGCACAGAGCGCTGGGGTTCCCCGCTTCCGTGTCCCCGCGGAGGGGGCTCGCGATGCTCCCCGGGAGCCACTTCCTGCTGGACGCAGCCGCGGCCGCCGGGTTGAGCCGCACCGCCTGCATCCGCTCGGACGATCCCTCCGGTACCTCCCACGCCGCCTGCGCCATGTCGCGGCTCGTCCCGGCGTCGCAGGCCGGACATGTTCCCCACAGCGGCGACGAAGAGGCGGACCTCGCCCGCGGCGGCGCGACCGCGAACACGAACTGCGCCCACCCGTTCTCCGCCGCCTCGGTCACCAGCCGCGGGTGCTCTGCCCACTGGAATGGCCCCTGCTGCGCGCCGCCGCCGCCTAGGCCACGATGCCTCACTTGGCCGTGATGGTGGTGGTGCAACTGCTGGAAACGGATTCCCGCGCGGCCGCTGGCGACGCTGTACCTCATGCTGAGCTTCGCGAGCCCGGGACTCGCTGCCGGCTCCCCGTCACCAAGGGGAGGAGCGGAGTCCGGCAGCTCCGGCGGCGCGTTGCGAGGAGAGCTTCGCCGTCGGTACACCAGGAAAACGACGGCGAACAGCGCCGCGACGGGGAGCCCGACGCCGAGCAGCAGCCTGAGCAACAGCGCCATGCTGCACGATCGATCTTGCTGCCGGTGATGACTAGTCACCACGACAACCGGTGGTGCTGGCCGGGGAGGCGGACACGGACATGGTCACGATGCTCTTTGGGGTTTGCGTGGCCTTTGTTGATCCTTTTTGTGCGTGTTGTTGAGTTCTTGGCCGCTTGGCTCTGGACTTGGTTCCGGTTCGGTGGAGGGTCTAGGAAGGCTGGCGCGGGACGGGATGCTGACTGCCTCAACGTAAACAGGCAAACGACGGGCGGTTGGAGCCGGAGCCGTTTTTAATTCGGCGAAAACGGCACGCATCTGGCCATCTGGGTGCGATGTGGCGGATGTGTTGATTTTGCCGGACCGGGGCCTAATTGTAACGGGGACACCGGCACGTCGCACGGCGCGATGGTTATGTTGGAGACAAGACATGTGAAGGCTTTTAACGTGGGAGCTTACTTGCAAATTTCGTGAAAAATCGTATGTGGATGTTTTGAAAATTTGCGGACAGTACTGCATGCCTTCATGTAGAGGAGTAATTTTGGACCATGCTGAACTCGCTTGACATTTCTTTTTTTGCATCTCTAAAACAGAATTTGAAGCGAGATATACTCTGTCCTGAATTCAGAGTAGGCACCAACCATGGATGAAATGTAACCTTGGATCACCTGCTATTTCTTGTCCTTAAACACACACAAAGATTCTTGAACATTTATACTCTCTCTGTTCTAAAATATAAAAGTATTTTTAAGTTTGATCAAAGTCAAATATCTTTAACTTTGACTATTAATAATAGAGAATTGATAATATTTTATCATACATAAAATTATATTATTATATTTATTATAAAATAAAATTTTATAATATGTAATTATTTATACTAAAATTTATTTAATATTCTAGATATTATTAGTCAAATTATAAGAATTTGACTTTGATTAAATCTAGAAATTCTTATATATTGAAACAGAGGTAGTATTGTATTCTACATAATTATTTGCCAAAAAAAAGAACATAATTATTTGCCAAAAAAATAAATGACCACTCATTTAATCCCTACCAGTGAACTATGGCTACGCTTACATCACCCACCAGAATTTTGTACCATATCAGTGGTACATTACATATGGTACTGATCAACGAGACTGGGAATTAACAGTAGTTCATCAGTTACTATCACCCTGGTACCCACTATGTCAAACAAAACGATATGATCTACTATCCTGTTGCATGCACCTACTCCTGATAAACTTAAGAATGCACTCGTTATCAACCATCTATAAATGTATTAAAAATTCAGAATATAATCGCGTTTCGTTACTTTTTTTCAGCCGCCAATTGGAACACTGACGCCGGATTTTCCAGTACCATCACTTCCAAGTTAGAACCCATTGCAGGTAAACTTTCAACGGTTTTCACTCTGCACTTTTGGCCTTGATTCCGTATGACATGAGTTAAGGAATGCAGATGACGGTGGAGGAAAGGTCGAGGGCACACGAAAGACTTTTTGGAATACCAAAATCATAAGAAAAGTATTGGTTCTTTTCTCTGACTTCTGCATTCCGGTGCAGCCCACGTCAGGTATTGTTAAATCTGTCGATGGTTCGGGTCCGAACCGGTTTTAATAGATGGGTTTCTTTACGGGTTTTTTTTGGGTTGGTTGAAAATAGTTCAGAATATCAAAGGGATCGGTTTGGTTTGGTTGGACAATGAAATCAGTTTGGATTGGATAAATTTCAGTTCCAGATTTTCGATTCCAAAAAGTTTTAACCCAAACCGATTCGCGGGTTCGAGCAGCCGTCGATTAGGTCCCGCAAGCTGCAAGCGCCGGAACCGATGTGCCTCGCCTGTGGAGGCGCTCTTCGGGAACGCGCGCGCGGCGCCCAGGCGAGGGCAGCGCCATAGATGCCAGGCGAGGGCAGCCAAAACTCAGGTACATGCGTGCATGACGTCTTCGAGAACGCGCGCGCGGCCTGCTTCGTGCCCACCAAGGCGCGCCCACCCACGTTGAGGACGACCGCTGATGATTGGAAAGTAGATGCTCCATTTCTCAAATCCCATGCGCAACTATTTTTCTTGAGAAACCTAAAACGTTTACATTTTATTGAACTGGGAACCATTTCCTGCTAACGGTGTCAAACCGGTTTCAATTTTGCAGTTTGAGGAGTGGATCGGTGTGGATTGGGTTTATTTTTTATTTGGTTCAGTTTGGTTTGAGTTATTCATGTGAAATGATAGATTGGTGTGGGTTAAACTAAATGTTACTGCCGTAATGGTTTGGTGTAGGATTGTTCCTGGTTTTGGGACCATTGCCAGGTTTAGGTATTGTAGGCCTGACGCCCTGATCCTTGTGTTATTCTGATCAGAATACCTTCATCCTTTCTGTTCCCCTCCCAAATTGGTCTGGAAGGATAATTGACCCTTCAACGTCACTCAAGCATGTTGTGTTGTGTTTATTTTCAGTCTCCTCTATTCGGTCCTTCCTTTTTTTTTTAATATATTGGACCATAGGGAGTGCTCCTCTCCATGGCTTCCACGCAATGAATTTCATCTTTTGCTTTCTATATGTTCACTCCTTTCTTTCTAATAAATGCTCTGCTGTCGCCTCAGATACGACCCTGTTAAAGTCATTCAGATCATCAGCTGTACCTTTTTACCACCTCACACACATAATTCAAACCCAAAAGTTCGTATTATTTTGTAAGGAATCTCCCCAGGTGCCTTTGGTAGCATGGTAAAGCTTCCAAGGGGACCTGCTGGACCTGGCTTTCACTCGAAATGCCACCTTCCGTGCGTCCCCTTGCAGTAGAGTTACCCGCGACGAGTAGCAAAGTTGGCCCAACAAATAAATTGCCCTCGCACGAATATTTAACGGGCTGCACAGTCCACTCAAGCCCAAGTAGTACTAAAGGCCCAAGACCAAGCCTGAAGAGTACTAAAGTGACAGGGGTTGCGGAGGATTCGGAGGAACAGTGAGGTTTATTTTAGGGGAATTATATGCCATTGGATTTTTTTAAAAAACTAATATGGCATCAGTGTGTCCATGACATGTAGGACTCACATCAGTCGCTTTTAATACTACGACTTTGTAAGGCGTCGAGCTGTCACATCCCAAATCTCAAGTTAAGAAAACAAAGGAGAGTTTTAAAATTTTAGTTTCCTTGACAAATCTAGTTAGGCCAATTTTAAATTTCTCCTTTAAAAGGAACTAAGAAAATTAGCAAGTAGTTATCTAGAAGTCAAAATTTTAAAACATAAAATGTGAATTGAACAAGTGTTTGAGCTTTTTTTTTCATTTCGAATTTTGGTTTTTGGAGTTTGAATTTTTCCCAAAGATCTTAGCCCTAAATTCAATCTACAATTCACCTAAAATTGAGGAGGGAAAATCAGAATTTGCCTAGTGGGCCGAAATCCACTCCAGCCGGCCCACCTTCCTTTTCCTCCTCGACCCAGCCTGTTTCTCCGTCGCCTGTCGTCTTCCAGCTGGTTGCGCCGGCGTCCCCGCGCCAAGGAAAGCAACGACGACGTTGCTCGTCGCCGTCAACCTAACCCCTGCCGCGCTGCGCACACGAGGGTGACGGCGTTGACGCCCGAGAGAAGCGATGGCCGTTGTCGCGACGCAGTTGATGTCCGGGCGCCCCCTGCAGACTCACCGGCCTGCCAAGGCGTGGCGCTGGCAGTCGCAGACCCTTGCCACCGAGGCGACGACGCCACGCAGCTGCTAAATGCTCGAGGAGCCGACAAAAATCGCCGCACGACTGAGTTTCATACGTGGCCACGCCAGCACCTCCCGCCGGCCATGAAAAGGGCCTTCCCCTCCGCGCCCGCGCATCTCCTTCGCTCCACCGCACCTCAGTGCACCCTCACAGCTCTCTCCTCGCCAGAAAAATATCTTCTCCGCACCAATTTCGCCGCCTTCTCCGAATTCGGCCGCCGCCACCCCTCTCCGGTGAGCACCACCTTCCCGCCCACCGTCTTCCAATTCCTCGCACTGGTAGCACCACAAGCTCCCTAGGGAACTAACCGAGCACGAGAGAGGGGTAGTCGTAGCACCGACTGGCCGGTCCACGTGAGTCATCGCCATGCTCCGCCACCCGCGTGCTGTCGGCCGTCGTCCCAAGCCGACCGGTGAAACCACACGCGTCACAGTGTGTACTAGGGTATGGAGAAGGTGCACACCAAGTTTCGCATCAAACAGAGCACCGTGCTGCCGGGAACGGACATGCGAACCTGAGCACCCAGAGCGCGTCCAGAACGCCAGAGCGCGCCCAGAGCGCGTCCGGAGCGCGCACTGGCATGCCGCGTTCCCGTTACGGCGGTAGCCAAATGCTAATGTCAACCCCACAATGCATAGAGCTTGACCCAAGGATTCCAAAACACTAGTTGTTGCTCCGAGATTCGTGATCAAGATACCAAGAACGCGAACCAAAGTCGGGAGCACGCCCGGTGTCGCCGGGAGCGCAGCCAACCCGTGAAAACCCCGAACTTCCCGTGAACCCCGAACTTTCCGAAAACCCCGAACTTTTCCGTGAACCCCGAACTTCCCGTGAACCCCGAACTTTCTGAAAACCCCGAACTTTCCGAAAACCCCGAACTTCCCGTGAACCCCGGACTTTCCCGTGAACCCCGAACTTCTCGTAAACCCCGAACTTTCGAAAACCCCGAACTTCCCGTGAACCTCGGACTTTCCCGTAAACCCCGAACTTTTCGAAAACCCCGAACTTTCCGAAAACCCCGAACTTTCTGTGAACCCCGAGCTTTCCCGTGAACCTCGGACTTTCCTGTGAACCCCGAACTTCCCGTGAACCCCCGAACTTTCCAAAAACCCCGAACTTTCACGTGTCCACGGAAACCCCGAACATTCGCCACAATCCACGGGTCCACAGAAAAATCCCTGATTTCGGGCACCTGAGTGCCCAGCGGGCATAGACACAGGCCGAACCCTGTGTCTAGACAGATTTTTCTGCAGTCCGTCATAGCACATTGCCACTGACTTTACCGCCATATCTTAACTCCAATCATCACAACCAATATACCATTGGAACCCGCATCATGAGCCCTATCATCCTAACCAATTCAAACTCTATAACTTGTTTGGTGTTTGTTTCTTTTTCTAGTTTCTTAGTTGTTCCTTGATAGTCTTTTTGTAACTATTGCTTGTAGCAGAAGAAGAAGAAATTGAAGCCGCCCAAGAGCCCGAAGAGCCTGAAGAACCCGAGCCTGAAGTGGATTTCGAAGAAGCAACTGAAGGCAAGTACTAACCCATCTTAAGTGCATTGAACCCATGTTTTATTTACCACGCCGATAGACAGCGATGCTAGCCTACTTTAGAATGTGTTAAACATTGTGTGGTTTAATACCTACTCGATCTTATGTATTTATATTTATGTCAGTAACTTGCTGTATAAATATAGATATTTTCATTGAAAACCATTACCGACGTGTCCTTGATAACTGTAGGAATTTCTGTTCCTAGTTAGTTTTTCGGAACGGATACTACCTTGTTACTAGAACTGCTTAGGACCCCATCTGCGATGCTCTACATCGCCACACCATCTATCATTAATTTACAAAACGAGTTATAAAGAGTTTGGTGGTGTGAGTATAAACAAAAGGAATGGGATTAAAACAACTGGTGTTAGGTGAAGAGGGGACGTTTCTGGCCGTGGGGTGGGGATCACCTGAGGTGATGGTGATAAGTGTGTAGGCTTCGCTGTGGTCCACTTGCCATAGACGAGACTGCCACCTCTGCCATATAAGGACCGGTTCGTTAGCCCTCGACTTAGTAATCCCCGTGCAACCACAGAACCTGTACTTTTTGAGTAGGACTTATTCTCTCTACGTATTCTTTTTACATCGAACCACTGGGGGTCGGTAGTGAAGACAAAAGGGAACAGGAGAAGGGCGTGAGATGACTCGCTGCCTGGCCTTCGACGGTAATTGCCCGCGTCATAGGAGCGTAAGCCCACGGATATAGCCCCTGATTTGGTAATACTCGGGATTGAAGAGGACCAGAAAAAGGCGTGAATGCGGTGGATATTCACGACTCGGCTCCGGGAATGTACCGACGTGTCATCGACGGCCTGGAAAACCCCGAGGGATGGCCCCTGTTTGCACCTTGAGTGGAATTTGTGGAAAACTGCGTAGATGTGGATAGGCGTTATATAGCTCTAATGATCAGAAGTAGCATAACCTGTGGGTACAGTATACAACCTCTGCAGAGTTAAAAATCTTTTCGGATAGGCCGTTGTCACGGTATTGACATGCTACTGTTCGGGCGTCCTACGATTAGACTTTATTCATTGCCTTGATGCGTGAGTGGGTGTAGCAACCTGTGTTTTGAAAATTGCGTGGCTATGTGCCTAGGGCCGGCACGAGAGTGCTTGCGCCCAATATAAAACTTGGGAACTGCGGAGAGGAATGAAAACCTTTCTCAGGTCCACTCTACTAAAATATAGCAAATGCTTTTCTCTCTTCTTTAAAATTCTCTTCTAATAGGGAGCCAGCATGAAAACATGTATTCCGCAAAACTTTACCCTCAAGCCTTCCTTGTTTCGCTACGGCAAAACCCTTTACCTACTTCTCGTTGGGATTTACTGAGTACCTTTGTACTCACTCCTTCCGTTGTTGCTACTTTTGCTCAGAAGATGAGGATGACGAAGAAGATGCTGACTATGAAGAGTAGAAGTCTCGTCCGTCGTCAAGTTGCCTGTGGAGTGTGTATAGAGTAGGTCGCTGTGCCGACTCATGCTTGTACTCTAGACTTGTTTGTCGAACTTTTTAGGTTTAGTGCGATGTAATAAATTACGTGTGGTAAATACCACTTTGTTTTGAATGTGCGTACCAACTACGGATCTAGAGAATGGTACAGGTGGCACATAGACGCTCTTTTCTGAAAGAGGGTCTGACACGAGCCCATACTTCCATTGAACCAGTGAAATTGTTATTACTCATGTCCAGAGTATTAAACCTACAAGATTTCCAATGCTGCGAGGAAGGAGTATGGTCTAGGGTATGGTGCCTTCGAATCCATTTTGCGATAAAGCAGGATTTGCTAATTTTCAAATATTACCTACGGCAGGTGGAATCACCCCAAGGAAGTTGTTATTACTCAGGTCTAGATTATTTAAACCTACAGGATCTCTTATGCTGAGGGAAGTGGCCCTGATAAGTTGTTTGTACTTAAGTACAATCTTCGGAGACTTTTGGGCAGCTTACCTAGTGAATCAGGTACGACTCCTTGTAACTGGTTGTTGGATAGTGACAGTGTGTCCAGAAATTTGCAATTGCTCAGTGTCTCTAGGAATTTCCAGTTTCCTTTACCTTCTGCCCCGAGTTTATTTGTCTGAAGATTTAGATAATTCAGCTCTTAAGCTTGCCAAAAGAACCAGGAATTTGGCCAGTGAAATAATTTTCCGATAAATCTATCACTTCGAGGTTTGTAGAATTGCCGAGTGAAGCAGGGATGTGACCTTCAAACATGTTTCGGTGTATGTCAACCGCTTCAAGACTAGAGAGGGCGTCACCGATATTAGATGGTAATTCTTTGAATAACATATTCGAGTGCAGGTCTAGAAATATGAGAGAAGTCGGATTAGGCAGAGCTGATGGGAGTGTACCATATTGGGGAGTTGCCAAAGTTCATATGGAATGCTGCCTTCAAGGTTATTTTGGTACAAATAGATAAATCTCAAGTCTGTAATGTTTTTGAGAGTTGGCGGTATAGTTCCAGTGATATTATTTGAGCCAAGGTTTAACAATCGAAGATCTGAAAGGAGGCCTATTTTGGGGGGGATGACACCCACTAGCATGTTTCCAGCGAGGTCCAAAGCTTGAAGATTAGAACAATTTGTAAGCGTACCAGGAATAACCTCTGTCAGTGAGTTATTTCCTAGAAGACGGGTTTGCAATTGTTGGAGATGATAAAGAGGGGGTATCTGGCCCGAGAAGCTGTTAGATGAGAGATCGACTGTACTAAGGGATGTTAAGTCTCCTAGGGAGGTGGTGATTGAGCCAGACAAGCTTTGGCTGGTGAGGTTGAGCTCGGAGACGCGTCATGGTCGCGTCTGGGTGCATGTCACATACCTCCACCGACAATAGTGGATGCTGGGGTTCCAAGAGCTCAAGGCTCCATAAGGATCGCTGATGACGGCCTTTTTGAAATTGAGCAATGCGTGCAGATCTGTGCTATTCTCATGAACACAATAGACGTTTCTAACTCCATAAGACAGGAGCATTAGCAATGCAAACAGTACTAGCATAGTGGATATCGTCAGCAGCTTAGAGAAACACATAGTAAGGTACACCTGCAAAATGTAGACATAAACTTGGTGGCATGCTTGTTCACAAGTTGACTCCTGGAATTACCTCTTCCTGCTCGATCTAACCTAATAAAAGAGGCTTCAAGTTTCTTTCCTGAATATATAAGGTTTTCTACTCATTTATACTTAAAGATGAAAGCATGAACTCTGAAAGAAAAATCCGCGCTTTATCGCAGCTGTTAGCTTGTTTTTTGACGATTGCAAGCATGACTCAGTTGCAGCAGGTTAACATTCCAATATTACTAGTAGTACTACCCAGTAGGAAAGAGAATTGGGTACCTCTGCTTGCCGGAGCTAGAGAACACGACAGGGAGCTGTGAACTACTATGAGCTTTGGTCTGCTTGGCTTAGGCCCCAGGGATCTTAAAAACGTTTTACAGCAGCATTGCAGCCACACACATGCTCGTCTTTTCATGCCGTGCCACGGCCGGCATCGGAGAAGAGCGGAAGACCCCGAGTCCGTCAAACTCCCTAGTTCCTGCCGCTCTTTCCGCTTCCATCTCGTCGCCAATCGCCCCTCTAAGTACACCATTAACTTATAATATCAATTTTAATTTTATTTAAAAAATTTATTTAAATATATAAAAATTTATTATTATTTGTTTTATTATTAATGAAATCTAAACACAGCTAATAATTTTATACATTAAAATATTTTTTAATAAAATAAATGATCAAAATTGATCTTAAAAATTAACGATGTGAATAATTTAAAGTTGCAGTAACTATTTACGCTGGACAGGACTATTGCTGCATGTCCAGGCTTGAACCAAACAGAGAAATTATGGGCTGATATGACACTTGTCCGTGCCGTTTCGACGCTGATAAAACGATGCTCGCGGAATTGTCTAACGGTATAAAATTTTCACTAATACCAATTAAATTGGATTTGGTTTTATTATGATGGAGCTTCCAGAAAATATTGTGTGGGCATTCATCCATAGTCTTTCTTTGACAGGGTAGCGCGTCCAGGCAACTTGTATGTATACGATATGGACACGAATAGTCTTATACAATGCCTTGCTCCAATGGGTGTTGCAAGTGGTGAGCATTGTTCCAACTGGAAAAATATCTAGGGAAACATATTGTAGTTCAACGAAGATTGATCCAAACGTGCAGTTTCCAAGAACCGTTTCTTCCGCACGATATGCTATTATCGAAGAGACAAATACCTGGTCTTTGGGATTAAACCCAAACTCGACTAATTCTTCATGACTTACTTCATTCTTACTGTCTCCCTTCTAAAATATAAATATTTTTAAGTTAGTCAAAATAAAACTTATTTAACTTTAATTATTAATAATAGAGAATTTATAATATTTTATCCTATATAAATTGTGTTATTAGATTGAATGTGAAACAAACTTTCATATTATGCAACTTTTTATATTAAAAATTATTTAAGTTTTTAGATATTATTAATCAAAGTTAAAATAATTTAATTTCGACTAAATTCAGAAATACATATATTTTGCGATGGAATGGGTCCTGGCCAAAACTTGACGGACCTGGGGTCTTCGCTCAGCAGCGGTCAAGATAAGATACATAAGAGGCATGTCCGCGTGTTTAATGTAACGTCTCTGTAAAAGTGTTTTTAAACGCCTTCGGACGTCCCTAAGACTTCACACACACCAGTACACACCACTGTGCGCAAGCCAAGCGGAAAAAGCTGTCTTGTTGTTCGTGCTCCGGCACGCACGCGACTTTTGAAAAACTTTTTCAAACACCAAAATCATAAGAAAAGTATTGGTTCTTTTCTCTGACGTCGGCCAGCCGGTGCAGGCCACGTCAGGTATTGTAGGCCTGCCGCCCTGATCCTTTGTTATTCTGATCAGAATTGCTTCATCTCTTCTGTGCCCCTCCCTATTCTCTCTTCTTGGGCACTAATCAACAGCACGTGGTGTGATCGTGTGAGCAGGGGTTCTCACGTGCGAAGGGGTCCGGGGTCCTTTACTTGATCCGACAATGAAAAAAACTGGTCTGCTAGTGATGCTTTTGGATCATTGGCCCTTCACCGTCTCCAAGCATGTTATATTCTGTTTGTTTTCAGTCTCGTCTGTTCGCTCCTTCATTTTGTCTACAGGACACAGGTTTAAAAATCCTTCTTTGTTTAATTTTTTTCTTTCTAATTTTTCTTTCTTTCTTTTTTATTTTTTAAAATTGCTTTTATAGCTTTATTTTATATTCTCCTTCTCCATCAAAATATTTAGAATAATTTATTTTTATTACTAGAACATTTAATTTTACTAATAGAACAATTAACATTTACTGCTGGAACAATTTTTTTATTTTTTGAAACAATTGAATCTTACTACTAAAACATTCAATTTATTGAGATGAAACATTCAAATTTTTTTTTGTTAAATATTTGAATATTGTGGTGTAGTTCTTTAGTTGTTATATCAAAGCATTACCTTTAATATCATCTTTCAAATACTTCATTCTGTATTCACATTTGGTGATGTCAAGTTATACTTGATCTCTTAACGTAAAATTTGGTATAACAAATACTTGATCTCTTAAGGTGCTGCAGGGTGGTCGGAGGAGGGTAAGATTCCCGCTTCAGCCTTCACCCTTCATCCCATCGTCTGATGACCGTAAAAAAGACAGCTCTTGACTGACAGGCGGGCCTATCCCTGCTTGTCCATCGGTCAGCTGTCCCTCTTACGCTCGTGAACCGGTTCCCGGCCGGGCGAGCGTGACTTTCATGTTCGAAATTTCACTGGCCGTAACAGTCTAGTCCAGCTAACTCAGAAAGCGACCCGCGAATAGACTCGGTGCAACGAGTCAACGAACCTGTATAAGCGGTCAGGCTAAGGGCAGAGACATCAGCAGGCAGGAGCAGGACAACTGCGGGACGAAACGTGTGGATGCCGTTATGCAGTAGAGTTCATTTTAAGCCCGCGAGCTCAGGAGCACAAGCACACACCAAGCAGAGAGAAGGCCCTGTCCTGTCCTGTTGCACGGAAGCAATGGGAGGAGCACTCTCAATTCATTAAGAAAAAGAAGGTGACCACCTGTGCCAATGAGGAATCGAACTCAGAATAGAAAATCTGTACGGCAATTGACGTATTTTTTTTTATATTTTTGTTATACATCTTTAATTAAAACGATATATTTTAAATTTATTATTTAACAAATAAAAGTATAGTTGCTTTGATATAAATAAAAAAATTTCATAAACATATACTCTGGTCTCAAAAAGAAGTTATCGATATGGTCTTCAAAGTATAAGTGTGACCTATATTATCTATAAAATATTTAATAAAAAGTAGCATCGGTACACTTTAAAAAAAGTATTTTTAAAACAAATTATTTCTAATTTTGTAACTTAATAAATTTTAAATTATTTCTAATTTATATTGGCAATGTTTGATTAAAACATTGCGTCTAAAGTTACTATTTTTTTAAACTGGAGTTGTAAGCGGGAAAAAGATTGAATATTAGTTCTCATAGTAATCAAAGAACTTTTTTAGAGATAAAACAATTTAAGTATCTAAATATACATTTTCACAACATATAAATGTTCTTAATTGTAGCATATATTTGTAAGATATAAAAGTAAAATAAATTTATAAAAACTTCTTTTATATCTTTTGGAAGAGTTCTATTGAATCTATAGCATAGTAATTAAAGAGCATTTTTAAGAGATAAAATAATTTAAGTATCTAAATATATATTTTTATAACATATAAATGTCTTTAATTGTAACATATACTTGCAAGATATAGAAGTAGAAGAAATTTATAAGAACTTATCTTATATCGGCATGGCCATTCGTACCTACTCTCGCCGAGTAAAAGTACACTCCTACTTCAACCAGGAAAATGATTTTTTTCTCCTTTTTAATATCTATTTTTTTCTTTTTCTTAATATCTACCGTTATATTTTAATTCGACGGTTAATATATTTTAGGGTGACATTACGCAACAAGCTATCAAAGAACGCTTGTGCTTTAATATATTGCAATGGCACGACCGTTCATACCTTTGACAAGACCTTTTCTTGTCAAGTAGAAACACGCTTTTACGTTGACCGAGAAAAATATTTTTTTTCTCTATTTTAATATCTATTTTTTCTCTTTCTTAATATCTATTGTTAGATTTTAATCTGACGTTAATATTTTTAAGGTTACGTGGCGTAACGATGGTTAAGAAGTTTGCGCTTTAATATATTGCGATGGCACGTGCTTTTATACCTACTCTTGTCGAGTAGAAGCACGTTCTTACGTTGAGCGAGAAATTTTTTTTTCTTCTTTTTAATATTTATTTTTTTTTCTAATATTTACCATTAAATTTTAATCCGACGGTTAATATTTTTTAAATAATGTAACGTAACGAGGATCGAGAAAATGCACGGAAAAGATGGGTTCAAACACACAACAGCATCTCAACCAAGTGAGCTCAACTATGTAGCAGCTTTCACCGGCTGAGGAAGCAAAACTTTTATCAAAATTATCCACGTTGCCATCGGTTACGAAGCTAACCGCTTTGAAGGTGGCGTCCTGTCTGGAGTCGCCAGCGCCCTCCATCTTCACCCCCTGCCCGCTCCGTCACCCCACCCCCAGCGGCGGCTCGTCCACCGCCCAACACCCCCTCCGTCTCCACCGCCCAACCTGACGGGCGCGCCTGCCCCCGGCGTCCCGGTCTCCACTGCCCCTGGCTCTCTGCTCTCTCGCGCTCCTAATCGATTCGCACCTGGCGCGGCCGGCTTCCTCAGCATGACAGAACGGTTGTAGATGCCTGTTGTTTATCCTTCTCATCCATGTAATCCTTCTCTTTGTAACTCTTGAGATGACATTCTCTGAACTGCCATGTCGCAGTTCCCCTGTGTATTTGTACTTTGGCTTTCAAACCTTTCCATTTTAATGGAATTTCAGGTGGAGACTCCTCCTCCCCCCGTTGACCATAAAAAAAATTCAATTCGCAGCAAGAACAGGACGTTCAAAGCCGGTGGTCCATCCCCCAGAAGAGGCAACTGATGCCGCAGACTCACCGGCAGAGTTCAGTAGCGCGATGTCTACACTGGCGCAGACGAGAACTCGGAGGCAGTCGTCGCGCTTGTGGCGCAAACAGAGTATGGCAGAGGTATCGCCGCCCTCCGCTCTCGCGTTCACGTGGCAGCCCCTGTCAACCAGGATTTGCAGGATCTCGGCCTGGCCGAGGTATGTGGCAGGAGAGCTGGCGGCTGAGGATGATGGAAGGAAGAGAGAGAGCGCGCGCCTGTTATAGATCAGGGCTGTCTCTCTGTATTTTGGGCCTGGTACGAAATATAAAATAAGGCTCTGATATTTGAAAGTTTGCATAACCAAAATATGATTATATATCTCCAATGCTATCTTTTCAAAATAGTTAGGAATATAGTATTAAATATTGATGTTGAAAGAGTAGATAATACTCCATAAATAATCAGGCTTTATATTCGAAGTAAAAAAAGCATCCAACTAGTATTTCTTGAGGTGAAATCTTCAATTATATTTTCGTGTTAACACTCAAAAAATGGCATCACCGAAATATTCGATACAATGCAGGAGTCTCTGTCAAGCCCTCTCGGATTTAGTCACTTCACTCACCGAAAGTGTTCGGCACTGTGTCGGACTGTTCGATAAGCACTCTCAAATTTGAACATTTGGCTCACTAGAGTATCCGGCACAGTGCCGAATTATTTGATAAGCACTCTCGGGTTCGGTGTTTTGTACATCAGAGTGTCTGGCACAATGTCGAAGTGTCCAGCAGGCTCTCTCGAGTTCCTCGGATTTACACGACGGATCCGGTCGGAGTGTTTGACACTTTATCGGAGACTGCGGTGATGTCGATGTAGAAAGTTTTTAGCAGATCAATTTCAAATTATTTTTTAACTTGAGAGATCCATTGCTCTGCGGAATAAGACTATCTCACCTCCATAAAACCGAGGCTCAATGACCGATTGAGGGGATCTCAATCGATCAAAACAATTTGCTTTTATATTTCGTTCTTCTACAAACCCTAATACTGTTACTCGATCCTTGTGCTATTCTTACTTCGTCACGGTGACATTTGAAGGCGATCCAGTTGGCCTCACTGAGTTCGGATCATTCGTAAGACGATCCTCCTGCGAAGAGGTCTCTCTCGAGGCAAAATTGTCTAGATGCTGCCACAAACCCAGCGTTGAAAAAACATCTACGTTCTCGCACACGAACGCACCCCTCACTCTTGCGCCAGCCCAGCCGCACTCAATGACCTTTCTTGTTCATCTTCTTCCTCTCTTCATCTCTCCTTCTCTCTCCTGCAAATGGCACTTGCTCCATGCCCCCCTTTTCTGGCACAAGAACTGCACCTAGCCCCCTGTTCCGCGCTGCTGTCACGTCTCGGTATCTCCATGCGTGCGCTCTTCGCCCGGCCACCACTATCAGCCGAGCTGTAAAATGGCTAGGCGCCTCCCTTCCTCCACTGGCCATTCCTCGCTCGAAATCGGTGAATTGGAGGCCCTAAGATTTTGGGGGCGTGTTCCCTCGCCCATCCTGCCCCTGCTAAGCGACGGGCCTGTATAGATAGACAGAGGGTATTGTGGATAGGGCTGAAAACAATTGGGAGGATCGGAAAAATACTTAAATCATTTTTTGTTTTCATATTTAAAGACTGGACGGAAACAAAAATAGAAAAGCCGAAAACGAAAACAAACGGGATTAATTCGAACTTTCAAAAATGAATAAATCTAGATAAAAATATATCAGAACCGGTCGGTAACTGATATTAAGTCAGGAATAAACGAATACGTTTATACAGCACATAATAATTACCTAAACTAAGCTTCTTGAACCATGGTAGCAGTAAATTCAAGTGCAGGCCGAAATTGATCCACCGGCCGGCCCAAAACGTTGCAGCAGACTCTCGAATCTCGATGCAATACAAACAGGTCAACTCGATTCCTTGGCCCACGAGGACACGATCAACTGAGACCCTCCTCCTGACCCTAGCGCTTGCGCCGCCGCTCAGCTCCTCGCAGCGCGAGTGTCGCCACCCCAGCGCGGGATGCCGGATGGGGCTGGGATGAGGCCTGCCGAGCAGCTCTTCAAGTGGCGACAATTGCTCCTCCAACGCCTGCACTCTCAGCTCCACGCACAGCCCTGCAGTGGTAGCGTCGCAGATCTATGGGTGCCAGGGATAGAACCTCTGGCGGCGCGGCTCCTCCGGTGGGGAGTCTGGATTCTGGAAAACACTCGATCTAGCACTAGAGCAACTCCTCCGACAGCACCAGGTACCAGTACCACTCGACGTGTTGCCGGCTTCCTTCTCCTCTCGCCTCTCGAGTCCTCAGATCTCTTCATCCCATCCCCGTTCCCGTATCCTAGAAAGCGGGATGAATCCGGGAAA
>BCLH01001005.1:75654-108531 GCA_001602315.1 Zoysia pacifica | reverse complement strand
AATATAATTTTGAGTCAATTTGCATTTTCGTGCAATTTTTCTTTTTTAATTCTTCTTACACAAGCATAATCTTAAAGTGAAACTTTATAAGATAATAAAACACATTATAACACATATTAAAAAAATATGCCTTAAATATTTTACTATTCTTTTGCATATAATTTTGTATTTTAAAGAGTAATTTACTATTAAATATCTTTCTTTATAAAAATAATGATAAAAATTATAATTATTTTTTAAATATGTGTTATGATGTTTTTTATTATGTCGTAAAATTTGATTTAAGATTATATTTGTGTTTTAAAAAAAAGCAAATTGTATGAGTGGATAAATTGAACCAAAATCACATGTGTTGACGGTAAAATAAATTAAAATATAGTTTAGTGGGTTACTTAGACTTTGCTAAATTTGAAGGTAGTAAAATGGACTTTATCAATGTGTGAATAATATATGTTATAATCAGTGCTAATTTTGGAAAGCACATTGCTTCCGGGAGCTTTACTCGTTTCGAGTGTCAAATATCAAGTCTCACGCCGCCCCGCCCCGCCCGTCCAGCGCCGCCGCCCCGCCCGTGCGGTGTCGCTCCGCACCCCCAACGCCGCGGATCGCCGTCACCCATCCTCCGAGCGGCGCCAATCCACCCCGCCCGCCACGATCCGCTCTGCTCCGCGCGCTCACTCAAGGTAAAACAGTCCCGTTAGGTAGGGCGGCCGTTTACCTCGCCCTATTGGTAGATCCGCGTCTGCCTTTAAGTTTCAAGGCACCGGTCTTTGATCAGCGGTGCCATGCATGTACGCATTCAGCTTGCAAGTTAAATCAAGGGAAATTGTTCTTACTAGGCCTGAATATACCAAATTCTTAATAGAAAGGATGCTCCCTCCAATCAGAAATGTAAATCGTTTAGGACAGCAGCATGGTCTAGAATGCAATAATGTGCATTGCAATCAGTGAAATTGAGTGTTTTTTATGAAAGTACATTTGATGTCCAATTTAGTAAAACCAATGTTACGCTGTAATGTACTCAATTACTTATATATTGATGGTCAAAGCTACAATGTTTGATCGGTTTGGACAACTTATACTTTCGATTAGAGCAAGTAGCTTTTTACTGCACGTATTTGCAGGCTACCCACAGTCAAAAGCATGTGGACAAATGAAAAGTACCTTTGTGCAGCTAATCATGTCTAATATGTCCAAGGTGATTCACTTCCATGCAAAATAACCAATTCCTTGAAATATCGCAACCAGATTCATCTATGCTCAACACAACTACTACCACATTCCACATGATCAGGAAGGCTTCCAACAGGAAGGGTTCACAGTATAATTTTGTTTATCATGGGTCTTGCTGTTCCATTGCGGAATCAATTTGCTGTTATTCAATCCTCGCTCAGTTTAATATTTAATATGTGTTCTGCACTTGTTGTTTTTCAACAATGGCTTTACTTGAGGAGACTGATCATATATCATGTCATGTAGCTGCTTCTGTAGGTGGATCAAGAACAACGAATGTGGATCGGTTGAGAAGTCTCTCAGTTGCAAGTTCAATCAGATATTTAAAACAATTACTATTGGCATCTCTTCAATAATACATTTTAGTACCAGATGCCAAAAATAAGGAACCTCTCTAACGCTTGTAAAGTATCATTTTCTCCAAATGGCCCCATATCTGAAGAAGCACTTGACAGGGTCCGTGCACTATTAGGTGAGTCAAAATATTTTCTTTGTTTATCATATTGGTAGATAGTTTACATTGTTAACCATACTATTTCTTCATTTTGAACTATTGTATTTTTATTGTAATAATATTTCCTCTGAGATTACATTTCCTCCTGAACTGAATATTTAGTTTCTATTGTTGGGAAGGCAATTGTCTAGGTTCTTAATTCTGCATTTTTTATTGGCATTGGTTGATACCAATTTCCATTCATCACAAGATGGAAATTACTATCCATACATTAGTTTAGAAATCAAGGATAAAGAGAAGATTTAGAAGGCAGATGTATCATGCGATTTTATTACCTTGTTTTTTCTTTTAATCATTATAGGAGAACTGCATGTTATTTCATTTATAGGAGAAACTTTCCTCTGAAAAAACAGAACACAAGTGCCAAGGTCAAACTGAAGCACAACTCTGATTCATCACTCCCTGGATTAGGGAGCTTGCCAACAAGTCCTAAAGGCCTGTAGCTCCAGCTAGATTCCAAAGAACCTGGAGACTCTAGGAGATATGCCATTGGAAACACAATCACACCTATGCTTCCATAGCTCCCAGGCAACCAATGAGTTGAAGCCCTTTTTCTGTTTCTTTAGGAGCGGTCTTGACTGCACCATCTAGAGAAGTTTGCGGTGACAGGATGAGGGGTGGCTACTGCAAGACCAAGGCCAAGTAGAATCGCTCAACAAACTTGTCTTGCAAAGACACAAGAGATCAAAACATGATGGGTAGATTCCTCACTCTGATCACAAAAAAAGCATGCAGCTGGTTGAAGCAGACCAATCTTTACCAACCGATCTGCAGTCCAACTTCCGTTACCTTGTTGCGCACTTAATATTCTACATTAAACTTTTTTGTGTGCAACCGTGCAATGATACAATCGTAATCTAATATTGAAAGGTCAATGTGGCTGTCATTAACTTCATTCAGTTTTGTTCTCTGATTATATTAGTTATCTGAGCAACCTTTTAAGATATGAAGTGTGTTTTAGGGCAATTAGTATAGGGATGAAAAAACAAATTAGAAAGAAACGAGTTAGATGCTTGCAGTATGGAGTTAGGCTCGTAGTTTTTTTGGGGTAGCATGCTGATGTCCTTGTGCTGGAGGGCATCAATCAGCTGCTGCAAATAACATACATTCTTAAGTTCAGGATGATGTTTGAAATTTCACCAAGAGGCCAATATTTACGTTTTTTTTTTTGTATTCTAGTGCTGTGGAATAGGATCCATGCCACAACATCTAGTCTCCTCGTAGGATCAGTTCGTCGTGTCAAATATTGTGACTTGTTTGTGATTGCATTCGTCACTAATGTGAACTGCTTCAGGAGAATCTTGATTTTCTTGATACTGTAAAATATTTTAACAAAACAAGCTATCGGAAACTTGTTTAGTTGTATTTATTGTTACTTCTATTAAGAGTTGATACCAACAGGATCATTGAAATCCATGTACGGCATTGCTTGATTTGTAATAATAGTTGCCTGAATTGATTTTTTTTTTATTGGCTATGCTTGAGAGCACAGTGGAACATGATCGTGATATATAGCAATATACAAACTCAGTGTGCATAATGTTGAGACATACCATTATAGATAGGTGAAAGATCATCCTTTTGATATACAAACTCAGTGTGCATAATCATTGAGAAACCATGGTCTAGTCATTTCTGGAAGTTATGCAAAAATTCGTTGCTGACATTGTGTTATGGCTCAGTTAATACTTTTTTCATTTTGGATATTTTTGCTCATTCTTTCATGTATATTTCATAAACATTGTTAGTAGCTGTAGGCTTCGGCCTTTTTAACTCTGACAAAAAGACATATGCTTGGTCTAATTCATTTTGTTCTGGTTTCTTTCTTTTTCTGGTCATGACTGCTTAAATCAGGATTGGGTAACAAAATGCTATTTTTTCCATGCCTGGTGAATTTGTAGCATGACATTGTTGCTTTAAAGTATACATTACTGCCAAAACAGAATAAAAGTTGCTATCATATTTCTATAAGATCAGACATCAGAGCATTGCTTACCTACAGTTTGGATGGCATCTTAATTTCCCAGATGAGATAAGACCTTTGGACGTCGGTCTCGACAATGAAGCACAAATTGCACGTAACTGGAACAGTTCTGCACGCCAGCCTAATGGGAGACGAGGACGTAATGGGGCCAATCAGTTCACCTCTCCAATCAAATATCTGCATATCCATGAATGTGGAAGTTTCTCGGTAGGATATTTTGTTCCATTATTGAATTTTTACGTCAGTTATTGTTTGTCTAAAGTAGGATATATAGGATTTCTTTTCATTATGTTTCATTGCGTTCACTAATTTAATAATATCCACAGATGGGTATATTTTGTATGCCTCCATGTTCAGTTATTCCACTCCATAATCATCCTGGAATGACTGTATTGAGCAAGCTTCTCTATGGAAAGTTGCATGTTGAATCTTATGATTGGATTGATATATCTAATCCACCTGACCAGCTACAAGGTAATGATATTCAGCATGCCATTATCTACTTATGTTTCTCTTTAAAAATATGTTTAATGGATGTTCATACTGGTAACTAAAGAAAATGGAAAATAGACAAATTGGATTGTTGAAGGCGATTTTTTTGGTCCCTAACATCCAGGAAATGATTATCACAATATCCCTAAACTCTATATATCTTTTTCCCATTTATACCAAAAAAGTACGCAAGGGTCCCCTGTTATAGCTTGGATTGCGGCGTAGCCCGAAGGTTGTAGCTGTGGACGGTGGGTGGCCGAAGCTTCAACGTCTGGCAACAGGGAGGTGACACCATGCTGCAGTGCTGCCGGAGCTGGAACAGATGGGAAAACATGGCGTGGGCACAGAGATAGGGGGAGATTAAATCTAATGTCCAGCTTAATTTCTGTTTAATCAAATGTTTAGGCTTTATAGCCCCAAATCCTAACAGCTCAGTCTAATCCAATTGATCTCCTATCTAATAGGAACTGATCAAAAAATAATTAGGTGGCTGCTGCTCATCCACTGCTCTTATTCATGCGCTGGTATGCATGGCCGACCATAACATCTCCCCTGTTCTTTAGTTCCAAAAGAAAAAAAAAATTAAAGGACTCTTGCACAACCCCGAGGGCAATGCATAAATTTGTCACGTGAAGCATGATGGTAGATCCATCACTGATCATAAGCCGGAGTTAGGAAAACACTTTGGTAGGAGAAAATGTAGCGCTGAAATGAAGTTATTATGGAATGTTATAGGATTCAAAACCCAGCAATATAAAACTTTTTTATTTGTATGATTAAAAGTTGATAATGGGATTTTGATTTCCTTACGGGAAATCAAAAGGAGGCTTGAGCTTTTTTTACATCAAAAAAATAGTGGCGGCAGTTGGTTTGCTCAGAACATGGGAATCAGGATATCAAATTTTTGTAGAACGATATGGCTGGAACTGGTGCCACTATTGATCCACCTGCCTTGTTCAACAAAATCTAGATCTTGCATCCTTGATCAAAATCTTTTGTGCTGATAGGGGTCATTTTTTTTTCTATGGATTTAGAGCGCTGATATATTGGAGCAACATTCCCAGTCATTACCCTTGGCCTCCATAATTGGAGGTGAGATGCCTTTCTGCCAAGAGACATGGTTTTACAATTACTAAATAAACATAGTGTCAGACTGTCGGAGCAAGAAAGGTATTACTGTTATTGACCTTATCTGATTACACTTCGTGCTGGAACACTAACAAAATCAGTAGAATATAACAACACTTGTCCGCATCGAACCGGTGGACAGATACATTAGGTCAGACCAACAATCCAGTACCTATATGCAGCTGTGGGCAGAGTTAACAGTATACTATCAGACATGGTCCATGATTCTTTAGTCGTAGCCAGACTCAAGTATACTGTACACCAGATGCAACAAAAGGGCAAGCCAACATTTTGAAAATACAAGTAACACATGAGTATAAGAAACATATCAATCCCCGGGGTAAAGGTACAAGAAAAATAAAATTCCCACCATTAAACGTGCCAGCGCGGAGGAGGGGTGGGGATGGCCAGGGAGGGCTGGCAACACTGGGGAGGGGCGGGGGTGGCGGGGCAGGTTGGGGCAGCGTGTGAGGCGTGGCTTGCGTGCGTGGTTTTGAGGGTGGGAGATCTCTGAGTGAGGCATCGGAAGGAGGGGTCCCGTCCATTAGCTGGAGAAGGGACAAGTCGTTGTGCAGTTTTTTGTATGCATGTAGTCTATTTTACCTCTGTGTGGATAAATTATTGGGTTTCATAGAAAAGAACTGATTGTGCTTTTACGAGGTAGAGATTTGTCTAACATGCAGCTTGTCTATTTAAAAACTTTCAGTACCTAGTTATTCCATCAGTCTTATAACCTGCCACAACCTGCAGCAAGACCAGCAAAGCTTGTCAGGGATTGCGAAATGTCTGCACCAGAGACAACTATCCTCTACCCTAATAGAGGAGGTAACATCCACACTTTCAGAGCCATCACACCATGTGCGCTCTTTGATGTCCTTTCTCCACCATATTCTGCCGAGGAGGGGAGGCACTGTTCATACTTCCGGAAATCTCTACTGAAGGAACCATCTGGTATGTGGGGCACTCATAACTTGGTTAACTTTATGCTAGTACTCTGCTTTCAAATTCCTTAAAAAGATCTACCTTCCAGTTGTCTTGCCCAGTGACATAGATAGCTCGGAAGTAGTCTGGTTGGAGGAGTTGGAAGACCATCAACCCCCTGACGGCTTTGTTGTTGCGAGAGGTCTTTATAAAGGCCCTGTAATAAAAAGATAATTTTTTATGAACATTCCTCGAGCCACGAACCTGCTGACAGAGGATGCAAGCTTCAAGAATGTATTGCAAGCGGTTTGTAGAGCAAGTGTCCTAGCATCAGCATCATTGTGCAGCCTGCAGTTTACTTTGTACATGCCAAAGTTGGCTGTGATCATGTGACCAATTTACACAATAGGAATGAATGGTATGATGACCATTTGAGTTCTATGTGCCCAGTGCTAGAGCATCTCTTACATAGTTGCACGCTCTAGCCTGTGAAGACCCCTGAATTACATAATTTTAGCCAGTCTTGTAGGCCGTAGCAGTCATTCTGTAGCAAATGGGACAGTCTTTGGATGGCTTCAGAAAGATTTGATGTAGGGAAGTACTATTTTGCCTATATAGTGGTCAATTTTTGGTATTTTTTGCCATATTGCTCCAATAAACGTGCAGACACAAATAGTATTTTTTATGGGGCTGACAGAGTAATTGAAACGGTAACGTTTTCGCCAAACAGTTTGTGCTGATGGTACTAGATGCTGAGTCCAAAGTCAAGTTGAAAGTGAGATTTTTCAAAAAAAAAAAAAAAATGAAAGAGTCATGTTTTCGTTCAAAAAGTTTGTACTGCCTCTGCAGTCAGTTACTGTCGTCGGTTAGTTTGAATTTGAACTAATCAGTGACAATAACTTTTAAACTAAGTATTCTTAAAAATATATATGTGGTCGAACTCAGAGCTCGAATTTAACTCGAGCCGAGCTCAAGCTGGGCTCGAATCAAACTCGTGCTTGTTCAAGCTCGGTTTGATTTAAGCTCGATAACAAAGAAAATTACATAAATATTATTTAAAATAATATAAAATGTTACTTTAGATTATAAAATTAATAAATTTGATATTAAAATATAAAAAACTATTATTGTTTATTCTAACGAGCCTTATCGAGCTTGATCGAACTCGAGCTCAGTAGGCTCGTGAGCTTTGTACCGAGCTTGAATTCAATTCGATTGGTTTTTGAGTCGAGCTTGAACCGAACTTTTAATGAGCCGAACTCGAATAGCTCGCGAGCTCGAGCTTCTATTGACAGCTTTAATATAGACACTAGAATCTACTTTTAGAATTTAGATCCTCACCTAGCGAGAAAGTCTTGTCAGCGACAACAGTGAAAATAAAGAGAATCAAACAAGTGAATCAACATTGCGCGTGCGCGGAGAAAACAGAAAGTCAGAAAAGGGGGCAGCATATGAAAGTAAACAATGTTGTAGACCGTCAGAACAAAGCGAAAGTATCTTTGAGTTTCCCGTAACCAGCCAAAGGAGGAAAACTTCTTATATGTATGTCAATAGAATATACTAACTTTATTTTTAAATTATTATCGATGTTTACTTTTAACGATATCTTTATCACTAGTTTTACTTTTTAAAAAAAGTTCAAATGTGTAACTTATAAGGTGTGTTTAAATAACTTTAACGAAAAATTATATTATAACAAAATATATAATATTCATTATGCTTTTTTAAATAAGATGAATAGTTAAAAATAATGTTAAAAAATAACGACGACACTACCAAATAAGTATATAATATATAGATGTTAAAAAATGAGTATATTTTTTCAGTCTAAATCCCACCTACGGTCTACCTTCCAGCCGCAGAGAATGGGTATGTTTGGTTTGCAACTTTTACATGCTTTACCAAATTTTAGCAACACTAAAACGTTGGCAACGCGAATTCATCGGTAAAAGGATGTTTGGATGGTAGCCTTACCAATGTAAATTAAAGTTATTTGTATGATATGTAAGGTTCACATGTCATTATTTTTTATTTTTCATAAAATATATTCAAATAAAATCTTATTTTGTAGATTTAATTGTAAAAAATATTAATCCGCAAACAAAATGTTTAATTGATTTACCAATTAAGAAATATCAACTGTTAAAGATTGTTAACCATAGTTTTTAAATTTCCGTGCAACCACTTCAGTGTTGCCGAGTGTGCGTGCTCCCGTTGGTGACCAAAACGTTGGCGAGCTTATTTCTCGCCCACGTTCTCGCCCGCGCCGCAGCTCATTTTTCGGTGGAGTACGACGGCTGAACCGTTGAAATCAAGGATACCTGTAAACGTCAGTGACATAGAAGAAGGGGACATGTTCTCCGCTCGCTCTTATTATTCCAATCGTACACACGAGTACTAGTAGTGAGTACTACTACATGTGAAAGCAGGACCATCCCTGGCCCAAGCGAGAACCAGCTGCGGTGGCCGCCGCCATGAGTCAGTCAACGACGAGTCGACGACTGGAGCTTGGAGCAGTGAACCACCAGGAAACAGTGATGCGAAGACTTGACCGAGGTGGACACAGAGTACTAGCCAACTCATTTATGTCTGTCCAATTTACAAATAATCTTTAATAAATTTGCGTCTTGTTTTACCTCATCGTCACATCGTGTTATGTCAGTTTACAATTACAAAAAATCGCAAGATGGTACTGGTAAAACAGCCGAGGAAGCCCCGTCATCGTTCCCCACCAGACAACCGCCGTCACGAAGAAGTTAGCGCTGCCGGCGGTGTCCAGCCAGGTGAAGTCTCCATTCTCAGGGGAAAAAAGAGGGTGAAGTCTCCTCTACTCCACTTTGCCCTTCCATGCAGCCACCATGGACAAGAAACCATTCAAAATTGCTCGGTTTTTATGTTAACCGGTGTAACCAATCTGGTTCAATTTCATCGACAGTTTCACAAATTTTTTTTAAAAAATAAGAATTGAAAAAATAAAAAATTCAAAAAACTTTTGAATCTGAAGGGATAACCGAAAATTCAAAACTGGTGAAACCACTCGGTAATCGGGGTTTTTTTATTACCAAATTCGGACTAATCAGAAAGCATGTTGCATGAACTCTAAATTGAACAAGACAATTTTTTTCATTTCACCGAGCAATGATGTTCATGGAGGCTGAATGAAAAAAAAAAACCCGGAATAATGGAAGCGAATAATAGAGAGTCGGTTAAGTTTAGGTGACGCGGAACAAAACCACATGTTCAATTCATCAATTCCATCGACAGATTCACTGATTTGTCTAGCTACTGTATACTGATCTGGCGTGCCTGCAATCATCGATGCACTGCGTACTGAGCACTCCAGCAAGCAACCCAGCTGCAAGCTACAGGCTGTTTGTTTTAGCTGCAGACAGGCAACTGTGACAAAAGTTTTTTAAAGGAAACAGCTTTTTTCTAATTTCAAAAGCAAACGGAGTGCTGCATTATATATACATAATTATATCTTACGATAGTTGCAATTATGTAATATATTTATAACTATATCATATTTATATAATTATAATATAATTACAATTATGTATTATAATTATAATTATATATACTACATAATTATAATTGTATTACATAATTATAATTATATAATATAATTATAATTACATATAATTATATATTACTATAATTACAATTATATAATATATAATTATATATAATTATATTTATGTAATATAACTATAATTATATTATAATTATGTAATTATAATCTACACTATATATTATATATATGATATTATATATTATAATTATATATATTACATAATTGTAATTATATTATAATTATAATAAGTATAATAATATAATTATAATTATATTGCATTACATAGTTATAATTATATAATATTATAATTATGTAATATAACTATAATTATATAATTATAATCTATATTATATTATATATATAATATTATATATATTTCAATTATATATTATTATAGTTATGTAATATAACTATAATTATTAATTATATAATTGTAATATATATATTATATATATTACTATATTTGTAATATATATTATATTATATATATTATACTTATATATATTTGTCTTACAATTTCACAACCTCACAGCTGTTTTAAGCCAAACGGCTTTTAAGCTTTCTCATAGCTTATATTTTACAGCAGTTTTTTTCACAGCTCATAGCTCAACCAAACACATCTTGAGTCTTCGGCGGTCGCTTTGCTTATTCCTTTGTTAATTGTGCTGATCTGGCCGCTCATCACATGGCTGGTGCTACGTTTACATCGCTAACCCTTTGTTAAGTCGATTATTTGGCTTCGTCTGCTAAAATATACTTATTTCCAACTAGGCACGAATAGCACAGGCCTCGTCTCTATTATAGTGAACGTTATTTTTTTAAAAAAAATTGTCATCGAAAACAAATCCCCAACTTAATTCCAGCTATATTTATCAATTTGCTAGAACCATTTTTCAGATCTACGCGAATGGAACCTTAAGTCAACTCGCCGACCTCGCCGACGCAGCGACGACGAACGGTGACGGCGACGCCTGCCTGCCGCTAGCTCATGTGCAGTGAGACACGTGCATGCATGGGAGCTGCATCAGTGTGAAATTGCGGGGAAGATGCCGGGAGCGGGACTCTTGGGGACGTCTCGACAGGGTTTATCTATGGAACGAGCCGGGAATTTGATCGAAACAAAAAAAATCGAAAATAATTACAATTTGTAAAATTAAAAGAAATTTTGTCGAAAATGTTACTATAAACCGTTCCATCTTTCCACTTTAGACTGCATTCAGCTAGTGTTTAATCAAATAGATTAGAGAGGGTATGAATCAATTACTGTTTAGTTGAGAATTTAATTTTTTTTATTTCACTTTAATTCCCTTCTATTTTTTTAAACGAATGCAGCTTTACCGAGCCGTCTCACCAGTTTTAGATGTTCACATTTTGAAGTGCCTCGACTTTACTTGCTTTTCTCTTTGTTTTACTGATTTCAGTTTTCCAAATTCTTATAATATTATTTTTAATTTTTTTTAAGAAACCAGACTACCAGAAACTGAACCCGGATTGATACCTTGACCTTTTGCTTGCTCCATTATTTGTCTAGCTTAATTCGTACACTTAAAAAATACTCTAAAATTCCTACCGGGCACGAATAACACGGCCTCGTCTCTGCTATCGGTGAACCCTCCAGTTTTAAATTGGTGTCGTTAAGATAAAATTTGACGCTGAAATTAAGTGAACCCCCAACTTGCAGTCGTTGGGCAATAATTTGCACGTGAATTTGCAGCCATTTTTACGGGTCTACGAACAATGGAAACCCCGAGTCAACGCGCCGACCTCGCCGACGTAACGGTGACGGCGACGGTGACGCTGCTATTGTGCAGTGGGACCAAGACGGCGCATGCATTCAGTGGATCGAGCAGCCGGGAAGACGCCGCGCGAGCTGGACTCTCGTCGTCGACGTCTCGACACAGGAGCTGCACTGCACCGGTGCGCCCGCCTTTGACGAAGAAATACGCCTTCACCACCTTGTTACGAGCGGCGACATTTGAAACTTGCCCGGGCTGCAATAAAGTCTTGGGTACAGTACAGAGATAAATATCTACTACTCCTACGAGTATTATACTACTCTTCATGGCCCACCGCTTAAATTAAATACCAGTACCGTATTGCTTGCTGGTGCCAGTTGATTTTTTTTCGAATTATTTTGTGCTTGTCTGTTCACAAGAGTAGTTAAGCAGAAAAAATCCAAACAAACTGCTCCCACAGATAGTTTAGCGAGTAGCTGATCCCATGTGATCTTGTCTTAGGTGTCGGTTTGACTCAAACGTATTGATGGAAACAAATCCACGTTGAACTACAACTCACCGTTAACATACCCTCTTTTCGTTTTTAAATTGTTGTAGTCATTATCTTTTACACTTTTTTTTTCTAAATTGTTATAATCATTATCTTTTACATAAAATTTAATCACTCATTTTATTTACAAATTAATTAAAATATGTAAAATTATAAACTATTTTCAAATACATAAAAATAAAATCAAATTGTAATAAAACATATTATATTTATTATATTTTTAATAAAACAATTCATCAAAATTAATGTGAAAAATCGATAACAATTAAAAAATAAAAAATTATTATCTTTTACATAAAATTTAATCACTCATTTTATTTACAAATTAATTAAAATATATAAAATTATAAACTGTGTTTCAAATACATCAACAATAAAATCAAATTGTAATAAAATATATTATATTTATTATACTTTTTAATAAAACAATTCATCAAAATTAGTGTGAAAAATCAACAGCCATAACTAAGGAATGAAAAGAGTAGACCACGGACTCTCGAGTACAGTACTGCAAAGCAGAGGACAGTTCGACGGGTGATCTCATTACCACGGGGAATAGGGTGGGGGAAGCTGGTCCTGAGGCTACGCCGGCGCCGGACGAGACGACCGGAGACCCGTACGTAATTCAATTGGTTCTTTCGTTGAAACTGCCTCGCAGTTGCAGACTTGCAGGGCGTGATCGTGGCTCCTTGATTTTGGATTGCATGTTGTTTTGTATAAGTAGTACTAGTGGTTTCGTGCGTTTTTATAAAAATGCCTCCCTTGCATCGGTTTTCTAACCCAACGGATAAACTAATTTTCCGTGTGGGTCTCCGCGAACGTCACGGCTCCGATTTTAACGCAGCGACTGTTGACGCTTGCGATCTCAAGATAGGGACTGGAAGTTAAACTAAAAGCTTGATTTGAGCTCGGTTCCAAAATCGAAGGAGCCGAACTCGAGCTTTATCACAAGCTCACGAGCTTATCAGGAGTCTCGTCTAGATAAATAATAATAATTTTTTTCTTATTTTAACAGTTAATTTATCAAATTTTAAAGTAAGATAACCATATTTTATTAACGAGCTTAAATTGAGCTGAGCTCAAACAGGTTTAAGTGCGATTCGAGCCGAGATCGACCTCAACTTTGAGCTTAAATGGCTCAACCTCGGTTCGGTGACAGTCCTGTGTGCATGCCAATTCTGCGAACTTCACTTGCCCACATGACTCCCTCCAGTTAAAAAGAAGATCGCTTTGACAATGTTTTGATTTGAGAATATGAATTACAAATTAGTTTTAATTTGTTATGTTTAGAAATATAAAAATTATATGATTAGATTTATTTTGAAAAGTACTTTCATAAAAGTATAAATATGTTACTATTTTTTAATAAATATATTTTATGAAAAATAAAAGTCAAAATTATGTTTTGTAGAGTGTGTTATTGTCTAAAATGACTTTCTTTTGTGAACCGTAGGGAGTATGAGGTATGACCACTTAAAGGTATTTTGGAATAAAGAATTGTATAGAGAAAAATGAATAAATTCAATCCAAAGGGAAAATCTTATACTGTATATGTTCTTTGGAACAAAAGATTGCTTCATAGAAATTTTAGAGGATAGGAAATTTTGCTTTACATTTTGGTGGAATTTTAGCATGAGATCTAACATTTTAGAGGATAGGAAAAATTCAACCGTGCGGTGCCCTATAGATAAATTTTTCAAATTTGTACCTATCGAAATCAACAATTAATAAACACAGGTGGTACAATTTTTTTTTCTATTTATTGGTTATGTTTGATATAGCTTATTTATAGTTTATTCACAGACCAAACAACAAACCTATTTTATCTTATTAGCTCAGCAGCTTTTTAGACTGAAAAAAATAATTTATTAAATACTTTTTTTTAACAAATTCTAATCGTATTTAGGCATAGCTTATTTTTGGCTTAGGTTCTGTTTGGATCCAACTAGTTTAGTCCAATGCCTGTTTGAAGTTAGGATTAATTGTTAGTTTATTATGTAATAAAATATCTATTTTACCCTTAGCTAATTGTTTGTGTATACCAATTTCGGATAGATTTCGAGTTGGTTTTAGAAAAAGTTGAAGATATTTTAGACTTTTTGCTTTATCTATTAATTGTTAGTCCATGTTAATCCTTTGAACAGACTAATAGAAAATAATTAGTCCATGGTAGATAAAAATTTAATCTATTAGTTCACCGGTTAAAGGAGAAAGTGACTATTTTTTAGTCTACTAACAATTGGTTCATATGATCTAAAAGGTGCTTTATTTATTTACAGAAATAAGTAGAAGTTGTGAAAACTTATTTTACAGCTTATTAATTAAACAGTTTATCAGAATAAATTTAAAAATAACTTATTTCAGCAAATTTTAATTAGCTGTTCAAATAAATAAATTTTTTAACAAGCTTATTCCAAACGATCAAATAACTCGACACCAGCTGTGCTAAACGGAGCCATTAACTTCCTGCGAGATTTTTAATGCGCACGATACTCCCGTGGTACTCCTCGATGGGAGCAATCTTTGCGAGGTCGTTTTACTCAACTGACACACGGAAAAGCCGCGTCCAAGAATAGCCTTTTTTCTCCTCCCGTCGGATCCGTTCGTTAACGGCTCCGAGTAATCTCCTCCGTCTGAACTCGGAAGACAGCCCGATTCGTCTGCATCCCCGGGAATCTCGCTCGCGCCGGCAGCCATGGCGTCCATAAATACGCGCCGCGCCGAGGCACCGGCCTCCCCCATCCAACGACCTCAGATCGGAGGAGGAAGTCAAAACCGCCCCCACGCGCAACTCGCGAGGAGCCGATCGTCCGCGACCGAGGACGGCGACTAGCAGCAGCAGCCGCCGCCGCGCCCCGGCATCCTTGCCGAGGAGAAGGAGGAGATGGGTTCGGAGGCGCCGGCGCCCGACGTGATGGAGGAGTACGCTGCCGCCGCCAAGGAGCGCAAGCAGGAGGCCAAACTCAAAGACTTCAACCTCGACGACTGGCTGCCCATCACCTCGTCGAGGAACGCCAAGTGGTACTACTCCGCGTTCCACAACGTCACGGCCATGGTCGGCGCCGGCGTGCTCGGGCTCCCCTTCGCCATGTCGCAGCTCGGATGGTACGTTTCCGTTCCCGTTCGAATTAATTGTACTAGTAGATCGTTCCTTTCAAAAAAAAAATATTTTTGGTGGATCTGAGAACCTTGAGACGATGAATTAAGAAAACTGATGGGTATCCATTTCTCGCCGCGCGCTCGCAGGGGTCTCGGGACGGTGGTGATCGTCATGTCGTTCGTGGTGACGCTGTACACGCTGTGGCAGATGGTGCAGATGCACGAGATGGTGCCGGGCAAGCGGTTCGACCGGTACCACGAGCTGGGTCAGCACGCGTTCGGCGAGCGGCGCGGGCTCTGGATCATCGTCCCGCAGCAGCTGATCGTGGAGGTCGGCACGGACATCGTGTACATGGTGACCGGCGGGCAGTCGCTGAAGAAGGTGCACGACCTGCTCTGCAACGGCGCGTGCAAGGAGATCCGGCTGACGTACTGGATCATGATGTTCGCGTCGCTGCACTTCCCGCTCTCGCTCTTCCCCAACTTCAACTCCATCTCCGCCGTCTCCGCGGCCGCCGCCGTCATGTCGCTCACCTACTCCATGATCGCGTTCGTCACGTCGGGGGTCAAGGGCGCCAACGCCACGGCCGCCATCGACTACTCGCTCCGCGGCACCACCACGGCGGGGAAGGTGTTCGGCGTGCTGAACGGCCTCGGCGCCGTCATGTTCGCGTACGCTGGCCACAACGTGGTGCTGGAGATCCAGGCCACCATCCCGTCCACGCCCGAGGAGCCGTCGAAGAAGCCCATGTGGCGCGGCGTGGTCGTGGCGTACGCCATCGTCGCGCTCTGCTACTTCTCCGTGGCCTTCTCCGGGTACTACGCGTTCGGCAACTCGGTGGAGCCCAACGTGCTCATGTCGCTGGAGAAGCCGCGCTGGCTCATCGCCGCCGCCAACCTCATGGTGTTCCTCCACGTGGTCGGCAGCTACCAGGTCTACGCCATGCCCGTCTTCGACATGATCGAGACCGTGCTCGTCAAGAAGCACAAGTTCCAGCCCAGCTTCTGGCTCCGCCTCGTCGCCCGGTCGTCCTACGTCGCCGCCACCATGTTCGTCGGGATGACCTTCCCCTTCTTCGACGGCCTGCTCGGCTTCTTCGGAGGCTTTGGATTCGCGCCAACGACTTACTTCGTTAGACATCTTGCACTCTGTTCTTTCATCGACTCGATCGATTTCCTGATTAGATTTCTCCGGATGAACGCTAATTTACCCGTCTTCCATGAATGATTTTACTTTCAGATTCCTTGCATCATCTGGCTCATGATGAAGAAGCCCAAGAAGTACGGCCTGTCATGGACCATCAACATTGTAAGTTCCAATCTCTCAACCGATCGATTAAATTGGTTGCTAATCTCAATTCATTAGTTCCGGTTCTTGCTGATTCATCCTTGTTCTCAACGTCGACGTCGAAATTAAGTTTCTAATGACCACCCTCACTGTTTTTCTGTTTGGACTACAGCTCTGCATCGTGGTGGGAGTATGTCTGACCGTGATCGCCCCGATCGGAGGCATGAGGCAGATCATCCTCGACGCCAAGACGTTCAAGTTCTACGCCTAGATAGGCATCTCAGCTACAAGCCCAAGCCAAAAAGATGGGAGACGAAAGAAAGAGAGAGAGAGAGGCTTAATTGCTCCAAGCGATTAGTTTCCTTTCTGTTTGCCGCATAATACAACCTATCTGTTCCTTGCCTGTTTTACTGAATGTTTAGTTGCTCATCAACGTTCAGTAAAGCAACTGGACGTACACGTATTTGTATTTATATATCTGAACTAGGATTGTGTTTGGATCTCAATTCACAGAGAGCGAAAGAATTGCTGCCGGTCAATCGACTGAGGTATTTTTTTCAATTCGTCCGCTTAATGGCTCGAGTAGGAGTAGTTTGCTTGTCGATTCAGACGGCAGGCAGTCTCCACTCTCCAGGAGACGGGGAGATAAATCAAAGTCTTCAGGAGAGCGAGACGTGAAGGACCTATTATGCGAGATTGAGAAGGACGCGTTCGGTCGCAAGCGTATGGCTCCTCTCGCATTCGTAGTCAAACGCGAGCTTTGCGAGAGAGATGGGAGAGAAATCGACGGCGGAGAGAAATCCGAGGAAGCAGTTGCAGTCAGTGCGTTTGGACTCCATCGATCGGGCAAAGAGCTGGTCCGCGTCCGTTCCCGTTTGTCTCGTCGCCGGCGGACAAAACTGAGCTGTTCCCACGCCGGTGGACGTCGTCGTTGCAGGACCGACCTTGGCGCGCGCGCGTGCTCCTCCCCCGGCGACTTCTCGGCGGCGGCGATTGACTGCTCAGTCCGGCGGGCGGGCGGGTGAGGCCAAGGACCCAAGCTTTCTCCGGTGCGTCGCAGCGGATTTCATTTTCTGAAAATTTTTCTGAAAAAGAGATCAGTCTGATTGGACCGTCCGTTTATCTAATTATTATCTGCACGCGACCGTGAGCTGTGAACGGAAATGAGGTGTGCGGGAAACCAGGAGGAGTCGGCTCCCATGAAGCCTGAATACTGTAATGAACAATGGTTCTGATGAACCCGGATTAGCTGGAGTATCACCTAAACACCAACTTATCTACATGGTTGTTGGGCAAGAGATTGTTTACAAGATCCTGGAATCGCAGGTCAAGACAAGTAACAAGCCATGTGAACAAATTGGCGGCCGTCGAGGACCTTGAGAGTATTATTATTCACAGATAATACGCTGAGCTTGATTCTGCAGCTATCCACTGAGCGTCAGAGGGATGGGCAGCCATCAACGGATGAGCCAGCAGTTAGGCCTGGCCCTCTGCTGGCTCATCGGTTGGCGATGCTATGAGTCATTTGAACCGGCTCCCTCGAATTAGGCTTGGCACTTGTACGGACAGTGTTCACGGTGCGTGGTCCTAACCAGTGACGAAAACTGGACGATTTGTAGAGGGAGACGTCCTGTGATCGGTCGGGGAGATGGACGACTCACCGTGGTCACATGCGGCAGTCTTCGTAGCTACGCTATCCACTGTAGGAGTCAAAAGATTCCTACTCCAAGACTTTTCCGTTTTTCCCAAACAAATCGAACGAAACCTTGCACGATACTCCTAGTAGAGACGTTCAGAGAATCTTGCTTGTTTTTTTTTCCCCCCTTTTACATCGATGGAACCGTTGGAATGGATCGATACTGAATCATCGAAACCAGTTCTTGCCAGTTAACCAGCGCTATCGGACGCGAAACAAGTTGGAGCTCAAGAAGTACTGTGGTCCCAAGCGCTGGTTCTCTGCAAAGCGTGCTATGCTGGGTGGCTCTCCCCGTCGTCGGTCCGGTCGTCGCCGACGACCAGGATTGAGCCGTCACGAGTAACGTGGGGCCTCTCCGGCGTCGATGCATAGGCAAGATGATCAACAATTTATTTCCGTACACGATAAAAATGGCAGCCTTATAACTCCCGCTTGCAGAGTCCAATCATTTTGGGTCCAATCACTCAACCCCATGAGGCAACAGAGTTACTGTCCCCTTCATTTCAATACATATAACAGTAAATTTCACCCCCGCCCAAAATACAACTATGCATTTCTTTTTCAACTTTTATGGAACAAATAGAGCTGAACGATCAACGCTCTGTTTGACAGTGCAAAATGTTCCTCACGTTCGCATTCTTTTCCTCCACAGTGAAATCAAAATAAAGCTGCAACAAACATCGTTACAGATTTCTGGTCTAGGCTGGCAACACTTGACAAATCTACAGAATACATAGAAATGGCTCGACTGATAAGTACAGAAGAAAACAGGATATAAATAGCTGTACTAAATCGATGAGCTAACTGTTCACGATGAGATGCTATCTTGGTTTAGCAGGTATACAAGGAAAGCGGCCAACAGCACTAGAAATGACACAGCGATGTACTTCCGGTGCAGCAGTGTCGGCTGTATGGTCCGAACATTCTCAAGATTGTCCTCTGAAGATGAGCCATCCTCTGATGAAGTTGAGTGATCCTCTAATTGAGCTTGTCTTTTTACTTCATTCATGTTTCGATTTTCAGTTGGTTTCTTCTCCGCCTACATACCACAAGGAAAAGAGTAATATCCTCCCTCGAAATGTAACAAACACACCACAGGGAATAGAGTTATATCCTCAATACGCTTAGCAACAGGGATTCAAGATACAAATATGTCATCAATTTGATACACTATTTTCTATTATATACAACTGAGTATCAGATACCGAGATAAATTGGCACTGATGTAAGCAGCTTGAAGTATAATGAGTTTACTCTCAAGGGCAAATCATGACAAGATTGATCACTCTCAAATCAATGATAGATATTTCTAAAAATAAAAACATCTTCAAAGATATTTGCATTGTAAAAGAAACAAGAGTACAAGACAAGAAAAATTGAGCACGTAAACATGTATATTTTGCAAGAATAATCGGGTGAATAGAGGATCTTGTTTAGTGGTATTGGATAAAGTTCAGAGACCACTTGAACTAGGCGGGTTAGGGGTCCTCAATTTGGAGTACAGAGTTGGTCACTGCAATTATGATAGTCGTGGTATATGAAAACAGATCCAAATCAACCTTGGAGAAGATTGGAGTTTAAAATCCAACATCCAAGCGTCATCGCCTTGTTCAACATTGCCCTACAAACTTAAGTTGGTAATGGCTTTAACATCTTACTTTGGGTGGATTGATGGCTGGGAGTCCGCATAGCAGATTCTGCTCCATCAGTAGTTGCTGTGGTGCTTTTGAAAGATAAACAATGCCACACAGTGGTTGATGCGGTCATAGATCAGAGATGGATATATGATATACAAGTGTTTGTACTATTGTCAAGGCTATTATAGTAATCTGTAGTAAGTGTTTTCCCTTTCTCTAACCCTGCAGCTACAGCGTGGTCAGACTCAACCATTGTTGAGTGATTCATAGTTTCCTTGTAATTCTCTTTAACAGACCCTCACAGCCTTGTCCAGAGTGAGGTGGCAAAAAAATTGCAAGGGACTGACCCATTTCTCTCTTCAATACAAAGATATGCAGCTCTCACACTATTCGGTAAAAAAACATTTACAGAAATTCTGGTGAGCAGAGTATGTATTTAAACCAATACTTCAGTTGCTCAAAGAATAGATCGAATCCAGTTTCCCAAAGCCTCAAATAATTAAAAAACTCAAATGCTGGCATTATGAAAATATTTTCTATGAGATTAGATTCCAGCTTCAATGATAGACTTTTGTATTCAAATAGTTATGTGAGATTGACATCTGTATGTGAACAAACTGTGAAACACGTACATAATGGTTTGGCATAGACAAGGAACTAAGCAAAGATAACAATAGCCTAGGAAAATGCAACACCAAACAGCTTATCTCCTTCAGTTACTAGTTAAATGATGTGATGCAACAGTTTATCTCCTTTTGTATTCTACTCAATCAAAGTGATAAGGCATCTGACAAGAAGTTACCTCGGTTTGTGATGACAAAGAATCAGGAGATATTTCCTCAGCAATTTTGGTGGATTGAAGTTCCGTATGTTTTCCAGTAGTGTTTTTGCTCAAGGTTGTGCTATCACTGTCACTCGGTCTACATTTCTGGGCCAATATCTTGTTCTTCTTTGTTAATGTCGCAATCTGCAAC
The DNA here is from genome assembly GCA_001602315.1 of Zoysia pacifica. Classification (NCBI taxonomy): domain Eukaryota; kingdom Viridiplantae; phylum Streptophyta; class Magnoliopsida; order Poales; family Poaceae; genus Zoysia; species Zoysia pacifica. Next base: position 87,705 of record BCLH01001005.1, on the reverse strand, counting down.
CAACAGTAAAAGCCAGATACAACACAAACATGGTTTAAGATTAAAAGATGCCACCAGAAAATACAATAAGGCATTGGTATAACCAAGAACATCAAACAAACTATCCAAGTCATTTGCAGTATATGAAAAATTCTGTACGCCATTGACAAAGGCAGCAGCTCCCATTAACTACTAAGGAATACCAGACAGCATAGGACACAGTAGAACATAAATTCCCACCCCTACCATAAACTGGGAAACTAGTGCTAAAAAAGAATACTCCCTCAGAATGAATCAAGTGATCAATCAATAATATCAATAAGCTTCGAAAAACACTGTATATACAATTGTCATGTCAGTCGATGGTTGCCTTTTTAACAAATTCTTAGCATAACTTAGGATATGATATTAGACAGATCATTTAGGGTACATGCAAAGTTGATTCTTCGAGGTGCAAAAGCATATGCACATATATCACCCAACATCCAATCAAGTTTGTATTGTGTACCATCTGTCTTTAAGCAACCCCTTTATACATCTTCTAACAAGAGATTAAAATATTCAACATGATTTAAACAGTTATTGGTGCATATAAGATATACTGAACTTAATCCCCATCTACCAGCTACCCCAATAAAATATTACCTCTGAATCTGAAATTCATAAGAGAACATAGTTTCCAGCACATTAATGAAAAAAAGTGCACTCCAAGAAATGAGAACACAATAAACCACAAGATTTTAGGAGGAAAAGCAGGCAAACCTGAACGTGTAGTCGTTCTCTTTCCAATGCCAGTTTAGAAACCAGATCAGTTATAACTTTAGTTCTGGTTCCAATATCCTTGGCAGTGGACATCTTCACATAATTGGCTTCACGTAGTGAAGTCTCTAGACTTTCTACTCGGCCTCTCAGAAATGATAGCTCTTCACTAAGCTCTAAATTAGTGTCCGTTAGCAATGTACACTTTGATTCAGCATTGACAGCTCTAGTTTCAGCTTTTGAAGCCATGCCCTTCAGATCTTCAATCACATGTTCCATGTCCGACATTGTAGATTTCAGCATCTTCTGCTGTTCGACAATGGCATCAACAGCTGCCTTTGCATGCTCTAATTGGGTATTCGACTCTTTAAGTTTATTCTCCAATAGGTCAGCCCTTTCTGATTTTTGACTTTTAAGAGCGCTTAGCTCTCCATTAAGTTCTATATTAGCTTGAGTTAGTTCCATACACCTTATTTCAGCATTCTGTGCTCTACTTTCTGCTTGCGAGATATCATCTTTAAGATTTGTAACCATATGTTCCAATGAGCGCAGATCAGATTGCGTTGCATTTTGCTCTTTCAGGCTTGCTTGTGCTGCTGATGATGCCAACTGCAGCTGTGGATTGAATTCACTCAACTTTTTCTCTAATTTCTGGATCTTCTCCTGCAATGATGATGATTCTGCTTCCAGTTCGTCACTCTCTACAGGCATCTTCTCTGGGTTACCTTCCAGAAAAGTCAGTTTTATCAAACATTGATCCAGTTTCAATTTAAGATCATCTTCCCTACACTTAAAAGAATCTAGATGGAACAGCATAGTTCTCACTCTGTTGATAAGTTCCTTCGAAGTTCCCAGAAGTAGCTCGGAAGCATTTTCTGCTTCAAACAATCTACCACAAACTGTTTCAGCTGTTTGCTCCAGGAAATATGTTTCCTGCTCGTGACGATGGAGCTTCAATTTGAGGTCTTCTATGACAGAAATCGAATCAGAGAGCTTGTTTCCAAGATCTAGCTCACTGGCTATAGATTGTTCCAACATATGCAAAACATTTCTCTGTTGATCTTCTGATTGCATACCAGTTTGATACGACAGATGGCCACCATTTTCATGTCCAACACCTTCAGCAGTTCCTGTATATGAGCAGTTAGAGAAGGGTATATTTGAGGCACACTGAGCAAATGGAGAAATGTGGGCATTTACCTTCTTTGTCGTCGAAAAACTCTATGGGTTTCTCAAACTTTGCAGACTCATTTCTAATGTCAGCAATCAACTCTTGCATTTGCTTCAAGGATCGCTTAGCAGCATCCAGCCTATCTTTAACCTTGCCTCCAGATTCTCCTTCATAAACCTTATGCTCAAAATTCTTAATGTCAGTTTGAAGAGAGCTAATCAAGTTTTCTAACTCATCCGCTTCTGCATCACGAATACCATACAAGATGTCCAATTCAAAAGCACTCTCAGCAGTCTCAGATGAGATAGAGTCATCATCATCGAATGACATTGGCTCAAGGTCCGTAGCTCGGCGAGCTATTTCCATAATTAGCATCTCCAAGTTTAGCAATTTTTCGGAGGCAAATGCAAGTTCAATCTCCACTCTTGATAAAATTTCCATACTGCTGTTTCCTCCTGAATTTTCTTTATCTCCATATGGCAGGAAATTTTCTTGGAAATGATTTCCATCTTTACTGTTCTCAACATCCATAATAGTAATCGTGCCTCCTGCACACTTATGGAACAGAAACAAACGGAAGAGTATGACCTAAGATATCTTGTTTGCAAGAACAAAACAAAAAAACACAGGCAGCAATGAACAATGAAATACCATTAATACTTACTCCATCCGTCCCAAATTATAAGTCACTCTGAAATCCTCAAAATTTCCCAAATTATAAGTCGTTCTCACTTCCCGAGACAACTTTTTCTCTTCCCAATACATCTCCACTCTATCTCTTTCCTCCTCGTTTTTAGAACATTCTACCTTTTCCACTTTTTTTAATTTCCGTGCTCGGACCCAAAATAACTTATAAAAAGGGACGGAGGGAGTAGATTGATATGTTGATTAATTCCGAAGATTTTGATAAGGACAGTACGTGGAAGGCTCAACTGGTACAGATAAGATATTCTACATTCACACATGTTCATCAGACCATGGCATCATCTAAATGGTCAGAAATGATTATCATACACTATTTTGTGGCTACACAGTTAGTTCCAACAACAATTCAAGGGTGGAACGACCAAGGCCAAGGTGGGGCAGCCGCCATCACTAACGCTAACGTGAGAGATCCCCTCCTCTCCTCTCCTCCGAGATCTACAGCCCCCTACTCGCCCGACAAAGCTGCTCGGAAACCCATCCCCATCCCCCAATCCCTGTCCCAGTTGCCGCCGACGGGCTAAACTTTCTTCTGCCCCCGCGCAGGGATCGACCCAACCCCGCAACATCAAGCCTAAATGTCAAGGAGGTAGGAGGATTCGATTGATGGGGAGCAGAGCTCAACTCTCACCTTCCGTGGAAGCGGGACGAGGAGAGCCGACTCAACCGGGGGAGACTTGTGTTCGCCCCGCTCTGGCCGCGCGTGCCGACGTGCTCGCTGCGCCGATGTCGTGCTACCAGGGCTCCGAGGAGTTCGCCTCCGCCTAGTGGGGCTGCGAAGCGGATTTTTCTGACAACCTCGTCCCGTGTGGGGGCACTCACCACCGCTGGATCAGGCCAAGCGGCGCCCCGCGCGCAGGGCACGGAGATCGGTTCGTTTTAAAAATTTAAAAAAAATTTAAAAATTTGAAAAATTTTGAAAATTCGAAAACCGCTCAAACCGAGCGGTTTACCAAAAAACCGTTAAAAAACCGCTCAAACTAATTTGATTTCAAATTCAAAAAGGATAAACCAACCGCTCGGTAAACCGTAAAAACCGCTCGGTTTCCTCTCAAAAATTTGATTTTTGAATTTGTTCAGTTTTTTAACGGTTTTCACGGTTTTTACGGTTTTCATTAAACTGCTCTCGAGCTGTTTCCGCGGTTCAAACGGTTTTTAAAACCCTGGCTGCAGTTGCCTGTTTGTGTTTCACAGGCGGATCGAAATCATCCGCATTTGAGAACACAGTTTGTCCAGATATAGAAATTAATAAAAGTAAAAAAATGTGATAGTGCTGAAAACTAAAAAAAAAGATAGAGATAAAAAATACTGAAAAGAGAGAAAATATATTGTGAAGTGATAATCTCTCTTAATATAAACGTTTATAGTCATCTATTCTATCTGTTTTGATACTGTTTTTTTTATCTTTTATGTTGGTGTTGCCTTGCCCAGTCATCGCCTCCCAGTCTCCACCGTCCCATTTGTGGTTCACTGCCCGCCCCACCTCGGTCGCCGCCGCCTCATCTTCAATTCGCTGCCCTGACCTAGCCGCCGCCGTCAAGTCATCGGCTCGCTGCCCTGCCTCTCGGTCGCTCCGGAGGCCGCCGCCCCGTCTCTGGTTCAACGCCTCACCCTGGCGGCCATCGTCCCGTCTCTAGTTCAACGTCCCACCTGAACCGCCGTCGTCTAGTCTCCAGTTCGACGCCTTGCCCTGGCCGTCGCCAAGTCACCGATTCGCCGCCCTGTCTTTGATTTTACTCCCTGTCCCGTCTCCAGTTCAACACCTCACCCCGACCACCGCCGTCCGAACTCCAGTGTGACGACCCACACCGGTTGCCTCTGCGCTCCATCACCGATTCGATGCACTCTTCTTTTTTTTTATGGTAACTTTTTGTTTATCAATCGATCCACACCCGTCCTCATCTTTTCTTTTGCGTTACGTCAGTTAGATTCTAATTTTTTTTCTATTAATGCTAATTACACTAAAAACATAATTTCAAAACTATTCTTAGGTTGGACAGCCTTCTATCTTACTCTATTGACAGATACGCCTTCAGATACTATTGACAGATACGCCTCCGAATCCAAGTAAGACCTGACTGTGTGGCAAGGTCTTCGGAACTTGGCTAAGATAAAAGCCATAAATTGCAGCCTTATTTGTAAGAGAAACTCCCACTACATCACAAATAAACATGAACAGTACGAAATTACTGTTTGTATAGTGTTTGCTACAGTCTTGCATCAGAGGATTGTTTGCATTCTCTGTATTATATGTTCAGATTTGTTTACCTTGCTAGAGAGGCAGAGCGATATCCTCTCTTCTTAATTAATCTCAACTATTGATTTTTAAAAAATTTATCAAACTCATCATTTTTGACACCGTGTTCACCATGAAAATGCCTTTCATTAAGTATTAGATCTGATCAAATATATAATTATGGTTAACTTTAAGTATTCTATCAAATCTCTTGTATGTTTTAAGTACAAAATTACCTCACAAATATCAATAGCGATCAAAAGGATAGGATGGCATCACTCTTAAGGAGGCAAACTGAACAGTTAAACATTGCATTAGGGGCCATCAAGATCTTACTCCTTAAAGAATAAATTTTCTTTTCTACGTATATATAGTAAAATATCTTCAACAAAGATAGGTTAGAGTTCAGATTTTGAGCCCATACGAACCATTATTAGTTAACAAAATACAACTACCCAGAACAAATATGTGAGATCCAAATAAAATTGTTGAAAAGAAAAACAAATTTATTTTAATATTAATATATTATTCTTAAGTCAACATTTTTCCTTACACCGTAAAATTTGCACGAACATTGGAGAGCCCCTAATAGTCGGCATGCTTATTCCTAATACAAGTAACTAATCTCTAACCATGATTTAATATTGTAGAGCGTCTGATTTCTTTCATAGAGAATCTACTATTTATATATAAACGCAACTCACTAAGAGGTCTAATCTTAACCCACAACAAGCCACGTCACCTTTTTTATTTGAACCGTTGGATCTCCAAAGCTTTCACATCCCGTCGTTCTATTCATCTTCTCTCATTAGTGCTATATTTAAACGGGTGCTTTCTTTGTCTTCCCGCAAATAATCTATAATATCACTGTCCACTAACATCCTAAATTTAAACCACAGTTAACCACGTCAATTTTTTTTTATTTGAACCGTCCGATGGCAGCCTCTCAATCTCATCTACCGTTGCTCATAATCCTTCCATTCGTCTTTCTCGACATCAACAGCCCTCTCCATCTCTTCGTCTCCCTGATATTAATCCACTTCCTCTCTGTCTTCAGCCAGCTCTGATTCTCCACCTTCCTCTTCGCCGTTCACCACCTTTGCTCCTCCATCCCATTAAATCCTTATGCGTGCAGGATCTCAGCCGACAACAGCTAACCACGCAAAGGCAAAAGAGTCTGGTCACTGCCTCCTGGTTCACGTCACCCTTGTCGTCACGGGGGACACACTACTACCTGTGGCAGCCCCAGCTTGCATACAGCAGTGGACGCAGCCTCTGCTAGGTAGGTGCGAGGTGAGACGGAAGTCCTGAGGCTGTTGTTCAGTGTTCACTTACCTTGTTCAGTATTCGCTTACCTTGTGTTTGATCCCCACCCCCTTACAACAAATTTTGCCTAAAGAAACAAGCGCCGCCTTCTCTCAAATCAATCACATCTCTCCACACTCCAGTCTCGCAAGGTGACTCCCTGTTTTCTTTGCTAGATATGGGTCCGCACTAAAAATTGGATGCACTTCGAGTCACTCTTTTTTTTAATATTTGGTGATTTTTTTCGATGAAGCAGTGAGAAGAGCATTGGTGGGAATGGTGTGTGACAGACCGCCTCACAGAAGAGATAATCCATCGACCATCAAATCTTATCAAGTGTCACTCGGCGAATCGGGGACTAACAGTACAATTCAAACACGATAAAATATACTATAAATTGTTGCTTAAGTTTATAAAACCAAGATTTTTGAAAGCACGAAAGTGATAACCTGAAATAAGGTTCCCTAGAGACTATGCATAAGATGTCATCGAGCCCATATAATGCATCCTCTAGCAGCACACAAACAGCAACGCGACGAGCATGGCTCCCGACGAATATAGCCAAAGGTTACTTCTGCCAGTTGGTCCAGAGGACGGAGAGAGAAACCATCTGCACACAAAAACCACAGAGAGCCAAGCCCTGAGTATTCAAATGCTCAGCAAGTTTTACCTGTCAACGTGGCCAGCTACAGTTGACTCCAAGGATGTGATGAGGCTGACTCACATAGGATGAACAGTTGCAAAACTAGCGCTAATATAGTGAGTCCTTATATTCAAGTTTTAGCTGTAAATTAAGAGTATGAAATGAAAATTTAATTTGCGCTATAAAACTATATCGAACATGGTTGCCAAGCAATTGCTATACTAAGCAAACCGTTCATATTATTATTAGTAGTAATATTATTATTGTTATTATTGTTGTTGTTGTTGATGTTGTTATTAATGATTTTACTACGATTCACTAAGTGAACAAGCGATGCTCATTACTGTGAGGGGCAGCGATTATAATCAATTTACATCAGCTGAGAAAACCTAAAATACATGACATATACGCGCTTTTTGGAAACCGTACGTGATCACCTTTCACAACAATATCATAGGGCCGGTCCAAGGCCTATTTCTCCCGAGAACATGGTCCTCCATACAACCACTACGCAGTACGTGTCTATGGCTAAATCTAAGTCTCTCCTTTACTCACCGCCTAAAGAAGAGTAGGGTTACGTCTAACCACTATGAATATTGAGCTACAATGGTTTTTTGAGCTCATAATTTCAGTATGTATTCGGTACGTTCAAACTTGTTCAACAGGTCCACACTCGAATCGGATCTTAACGACATAGATGGGGCTGCCACCGCGAAGGCCCAGCCTTCTCAAACCCTCCCATACGTTGTCCCCGCCTGGTCTCAGATTAATTAATGTGTGGTAAACCTATAGCTCGCGAGTGACTTTCTATTCACTCGACTTCTATAGCTCGCGAGTGACTATCCATTCACTCGACTTTTATAGCTTACAAGTAACTATCCCTTCACTCGATTTCTATAGCTCACGAGTGACATTCTATTCAGTCGACTTCTACCGTGAACTAACACTTAGCCTAGCTCTAAATCGAGTTATCCGTACCAACAATACTTGATATAGATAATAAAGTACCTAGCATGCAATTCTAAATTTTCAAACAACTTCTAAAAACTTAATGCACATCACATTAACCTTACAATGCACAGTGATAAAATAAAAACATAAAAGGGGTTAATGAATCGGAGCTTGGGTGGGCTTGCTCATAGTTAGCTTTCTTTGTTAAAAGAACAACTCCACGCTCCTCTTCAGATAGGTTGGGTCTTAGCAGGATATGATATGCAAGGAATTGAATTACAATGGTGTGCAACTTCAAATAAAATCACATGCGATTTATTTTCAAAAGAAACAAAACTTCTTTAAAATAGTTTTCAAAAATATATAAATATAATCTAAGTTATGCATAAAATCAGAAAGGTTATAAACTGATTTTTGAGGAATTTCCAGGATTTATTGAAATCAAATAAATTTATAATGAGCTAAAAACCGATTAAAAACAATAAAATGCTTATAAAATCATTTTTGATGAAAATAAATATAAACTTTTCTAAAACAGAAATTTTTATTAAAGAAACATAAAAGTAAATTTTTCAAAATTTTATCATGCCAAGGAATAATTATAATGTATTAATGAAGTATTTAGTGATCTAAAATGATTAAATTAATTTCGTGCATAAAATAAAAATTTGTTAGCTTCAAACATTGTTCTAGTTGAGAGGATACTAACAAAATTTATTTCACAATTTTTCGAGCTATAATGAATTTCCTATGGCTTTTACAAGTTTAAACCATTTTTTCTGTAATTTAAACAAAGGATTTTGCAATTTAAAAGAAAACTCCAGTCTTCTGGGCCCTGCCACACGGGTCTACAGGGATGCCACACAGGATCCTGCTGCAGCCATAGAGGATCCGCGAGCTGGGAACTCGCCCCAGGCGAGGTGGGGCGGCTGGCCATGGCGGGCTCTCGCAGGCGCGGTGTCCGGCGGCGCAAATCCCACAATACTCGCATCAAAAATGATCACCACGACCAGGTCAAGCTAGAGAAGGGGTCTGCGTGGCAAGTGCCTCACCGGAGAACGACTATCGGCGAGAGGCAGACCGGGACGAGGTTTGGCGAGGCCATGGCGGCTTTACGGTCAACAAAACTCCGAGCCGCTTGCTCCTAGAGCTTCACTGGAGTGTGGAGAAGACCAGCGTGGAAGAAGACGTCGTCGCGGGGGCCTGGAGGAGGGGGCTCGACGGTGAGGTTTGCGGGTTCTGGCGGTCGATGGCTCGAGATTGAAATCCTGCACCACATCACGACGGTTCCGACAAAATTGAGAGCCCTCAAGATGCTCTAGGATGCCAGGAAGGCGGCACCCTTCACGATGGCTCACTGGGGACCTGCGGATCTGACCGGCGAGGTGGCGGCGGTCGAAACTCCCAATTTGGGGGAAATGCGAATTTGGCACCGTTCAACGGAGAAGGGTTGGGCGTTGGGGTGTGGAGAGCTGCAGCAGGCGATGGTGCTGCTGGTGGGGAGAACCTAGGTTGCTTGACCGATGTCCAGCGGCCGCGGCGAGCTTCGCTCTGGAGGAAGCGTCACGCACAAGAGAGAGAGAACTGGGTGGAGGCCGCCTGGTGGGGGAGGGGGCGGACATGCGGAACATGCCGTGACCTGCGAGACTTGGCACGCGGAGACATCCAAAGCGGTGTGGCGCTCATGAAGGGCTGGCCACGCGTGAGCTGGCACCTGGAGGGTGCGCTGTCAACCAGGGTAGGAGATGGAGCAATACTGAGGCTGACGGGTGGGGCCCGCGCTCCTTTTCCATTTCCTCGAATTTCCTCCTATTTCCAGAACTGCTCTTTGATTTTAATCTGAAATGCACACTTTTCGAGCTCCAAAAATTCTAAAATTTGGTGGGGTCGTAAAACTTTTATAAAGGACAACTTTTATTTTTGGGTCAACTCCACAATCGGAGTAATTAAAATTCTATGGAATTTTAGAGACCGGCAAGATTTTTTGGTGTAAAAAGATTTATTTAGAGCCTTTAAACCTCAAATAAAATTTTATGTAAACTTCTAAAATTTAATTTGTTGCAAGAAAATTCAAGAGAGAATTTTGTTTCACATCATTCCAGTGAAAATTTTTGAACTCACATGTTGAAATTTAAACTATTTTTTTTAAACTAGTTGAAATTGTTTTAAATTTTTTTAGCTCGGTTTCTATGATTTCAGACATGAACAATTGACTCTTTTACGTCGAAACATGAAGTGTTACATGGGAACAATTTGTGTGACATTGACTCTTGGTAATGTTCATTTGCAGTTGCAGTACATTTCATTTTTTTGTTATTGAGATAGTGGACACTTCGTTGATGTAGTTGTGGTTCTTGACAGCTAGGTTGTCCTTCGGAACACAACTATCATTCCGACATATTTGGCCGCTATTACTATTTCTTCTCATGATTCTGTAAGGTTTAAGCAATTCAATGAAACTAACTTTTTTCGCAATATTACACCTAATTCTGTTGCAGGGAAAATAAATTTTGAAGAGGATGTAAAGGTAATTCTATATGTTCTCTCTACTACTTTTGTGTGCTATATAGATAAATTTTGATTCTCACAAAAGCATCAGAAATTTTGTCAGAGAATATCTTAAAGTATTATCATTCAATCATCCATAAATTTCCCGTGCAACACACCAGGAAATCATTATATGCAACACCCACACCCGCTCAACTCCACATGTTTGTGGACAAAGTGCAAGTCGAACTTGTAATGATACCAAATGAAGTAAATTATTCAAGGAGGTTGATAAAGTTTAAAAAGCTCTTAGGTTAGCTCATTTATCCTTTTACAAGTACTTTCTCTGGTTTTAAATAATTAACTCCTGGATGCGGCCCCATACACGGCTAGTGGTGATAAAATAGCTCGAGCCACGTACCTTTTCGCAAACTAAATTGGTTCTTATTATATTTTAGTTTGAAAATGAATATAAATTTGATCTGATCTTAATCCGTTTCAACCATCTTCACATTTAGTTTGTTTTTTCAACCCATTTTCAGACCTAACAGTGCAGGACCCTGTCTTGCCGTATTCCCTTTCTAAAAAAAAAAGAACGCTTCAACCCCAACAAAATATTTCTAACCGATATCAGCAGTCAGATGGATGTAGATAAAACTTCTAACATGATAAGTTCATCTGCCTGCTATCTGGTAGCAATATATTGAGGCTATTGATATCAGAGATTGCTGAGACCATTGGGAGCTCTTGATGGAGCAGGGTTGACTTTTGAATGTTGAAATACTTAGGATAAATTATAGTGTGACGCTCTTTTATTCTGGTGTAAATTCTCAGAGAGCTATAATTCAATTGGTTGCAGAAGTTGTTTATTACATCCTCCAAAGGTATTTACATGCTATAAAAGGAATTCGAGGGCATATCCTCCTTGAATATTATGCATTCCTTTCATTTTTAAATTATTGTCGCTGTTGACTTCTAACATCATTTTTGAATATTCATCTTATTAAAAAAATTAATTCAAATGTGTAAAATTTTAAGTTGTGACTCAAATTAATGTAATTATAATCAAATTATAATAATATATATGATATTTATCAAAATATTTGAATAAGACAAATGAAAAATATTTGAATAAGATAAATGATCAAAGTTGATGTTAGAAGTCAACGGTGACAACAGTTTAAAAACGGAGGAAGTATAAAAATAAGGTTGTTCGAGTGTAGTATTTCTAATTGATAGTAAAACTTTCAAACATTCTTGTCGTGCTTCTTGTTGGAAATTTCCCTATATGCAAATTGTTTTGCATGACAAAAAACACTTCACTTATTTGAAAATCTCCAACATATCCATGTTTGATTGATTAATCCATATTTGTAGACTATGTTTTACATAGAAATTCTTAGATCGCACTACTGGGTGATACTTATGTTCCAAGCTAACCCTATCCATGTTTTGGTTTGAAACTTTAGAAACCTTGTTATAATTTTTTTCATTCAAGAACATCCTGTCATTACTGCCGATCTCTATAGTGTCAATTATTGCATCTTAATGAATATAAGTATTTTTAGGATTTGTCTAAGTCAAACTTATTTAACTTTAACTGTTATTAGCAGAGAATTAATGATGCTTTATAATATATAAATTATATTACTAGATTCACAATGAAACATATTTTTATAATTCGTAACTTTTTATATTGGAAAGTGTATAATTTTTCAGATATTATTAGTTAAAGTTAAATAATTTGAGTTTGACCAGACTCAAAAATGCTAGTAATATTTTGGAACAGAGGATATAAAAAGGACCATTGATTTCCCC
>BCLH01001005.1:0-75649 GCA_001602315.1 Zoysia pacifica | reverse complement strand
CCCCCCCCCCCCCCCCCCCCCCCCCCCGGCCAAAAAAAAGACCAAGGCCTCTTTTGAGTCGAGGAAAATTTCCCAAATCTTTAGTTCCTCTGAAATTGAACTGTATCTATGAAATTCAAAAGGAGGCATGAATTTGTTAGAAATCAACAAGCTTTGTATTCACATCACAGAAGATTTGATAGCACCATCAGTGCCGAAAAAACAAGCCCCCAGAACTATCGCTTTCTCCTGCCAATAAAAAAAATAAAGAAGGAACAAAAAAAAAATTTCCTAGTAAGAATTTTCTCACGTTGCCCAACTGTCTTGGCACCAACTGATGCCTAACAGCTTGGGCACAAGTTAGGACAATGTCGCTTACCGGCAAAACCTGCTCCCACCATACGCTTAAGGTTCCTTCTCTTCATGTTTTCCACATAGCTAGCTGAACTACCGAAACCACTACGAGCAACTGGTGCAGCTACTTAATACCGCTCCCAAAACACCTTAGGGCTCCCTTAGATGACACTTCCGGCAGTTAGCTGAATCACACTGTGCCAGAGAGTGACTGCGCGCACAGAGGAACCGGCAATGGCCAAACTGCACCGGGTCATCTCCATCGTGCTCAGGCTCGCCGCCGCCGCGGCGGCGGCCGCGGCGGCGATAATCATGGTGACCAGCCGTGAGACCACGAGCTTCTTCGGGCTAGAGATGGAAGCCAAGTACTCCTACACTCCGTCGTTCATGTAAGCTATAAGCCAACTCGATCATCTTGTTATGCTATAGTTTTTGAGTCGAGAGCTAGCTTCTCTGTCATAGACGTTGATCGATCCTACGTACGCTGTTGATCTCCGCAGCTTCTTCGTGGTGGCATTTGCCGTGGCCTGCGTCTACAGCCTGCTCGTCCTCTTCGTCCGGCCGGGGAGCACCGCCTCGAGATTGGTGCTCATGAGCGACGTGGTAAGACTACGAGAAACAGATTCAGCAAACAGATTTACAGCTGAAATGTCACCGTCGCTTGATGAGACCGGCCGGCGTGTTTAACTTGTTCGTGATGTCCATGGATATATGAATGGTGATGCAGATAATAGGGATGCTGCTCGCCGGCGCCGTGGCGGCCACCGGCGCGATAGCGGAGGTGGGGAAGAACGGCAACACGCACGCCGGGTGGCTGCCGATCTGCGGGCAGGTTCACGACTACTGCAGCCGCGTGACGGTGGCGCTAATCTCCGGCTTCGTCGCGCTCGTCATCTACTTCCTCATCATTATGTACTCCCTTCACGAGCTGGCCGAACCGCTGTGCTCATGCCACTACTAGAAGTTCTCGACGACGGCGATGGTCGCGCCATGCCGATGCCGTCGTGATGATCGATGATACTCTCGATCGTCATTGTGTCTTGTAATTGTCTCTGTTGTCCGTCTATACAATTAAATTCTTTTTTGAGATTTTTGAGATCGATGACATCTCGATCGTACGTAATGGGCTCAATTGTTCGTCTAGAGAATTTGTTGATATCCACGTACTGTCGGAGTGAGACGTATATTTCGTATGTTCTTAAATAGTATCACCGTTGAATTCTAACGTTAACTTTGATCATTCATCTTATTAATAAAAATTAGATTAAATAAGTAAAATTATAAGTTGTGTTTCAAACACCTCCAATGACTTTAATAAAATAAATAATTAAAATTGATATTAAAAATCAACACAACAACAATTTATAAACAGAGAGAGCATATATGTTGCATGTTCAGTTATTAAGATCTTGCATTGATTCAGTGAGACTAGCATGAAGATGGTGCATATAGGCTCACATGTTTATGTACTTGAACTAAGAATTTGAAGAGATGTTGGACCATGTTCAGAAGACAATTTGTTGTTCTTATATATGAACACTGTTATTGCTAGTCCTAGATTTAACAGGCAAAAAAGTTCTTTTGTAATATCGTCAGGTATGCCATTTCAAGTGGGGTTTCTTCGCTCCTTGTTTGAAGGTCGCCGACAAAGGCGCGTGTTTTATTTGAGTCAACGATTTGGTACAACGGCTCCTTCATTCTTTACGAGCAGACGTTAAATGACACTACGAAAGTACTCCGTAGCTCTATTGTGTCAGATTGAGTGAAATGATTTTAGATAGAGTTTGGTGAGCTAATTTGGATATGCATTCACCTAACAAATACTATCACGACATTATTTTTTGTTTGAATTGTGAGTGCTAACCTGGCCATTTACGTCTTCGATCTTCGTCGCCTGGAAATCTAGCTCGTACATTTTTTATTTGAATTAGTTGGATCCAATATTTATACTATTCTTATCAACGTGTCGACAAACTAATAGTACTAATTTTAAAAATGTGTGCCGAAGTATTATCATATTGGTTCCCCGACATGACCTTAAACTCTAAATTTTCTGTATGTATTTGACTTGCCATTTTAATTGTAACTTCCATTCTAAGGCATTACGTACTCAATGATAAAAAAGCATGTTTACAAAAGAATGAATTAAACGATTTTAAAATAGATTCAAATGATTGTGAATTGTCCATTTGCTTTGATCTCGAGCCTTATTAAATTTTCTTTTAAATCTTAGGAGGTAAAAGATTTTCAATAATTATCAATTGTTGTATCATTCAATTTAAAAACCCTTATCTGCCACTCAGAATTTTTAATTTCCTTAACCAATATTTATTTTGTTTCGTTATTCATCCCTCCTGTACATGTGGGGACTTGAAAAAAAAAAGACTTGTTTTCTCTCTAATAACTTTTGCTAAATTACCTCATCACCCATTTTAGTGGATGTTCTTTGGTTTTGGGATTTATAAAATTTGATAATGTGATTTCATAAGAGAGGACTGGTTTATACAATATTCACTAAAATAGCTAATGAGAAATTTAGCAAAGAAAAATGATGAGAGGCAAGCAAATCTTTTTGAAGTCCTTAAATGTATATGATAGATGAATAAGAAAAAAAAAGTTAACATCAATAATTAATAAAAAAATTAAAAATTTTGTGCGGATGATAAGGAATTTACCCCTTGTATTTTTTTTTGGGTACATGTGCATACATGCAAGCTAGTGGAACATATACTTTTTCTAAAATTAGCACTTCCTTGTGTATTGAACCAGAAATTTCGAAGATGAGTTTTTTCCCTAAAATTAGCACTTGCATGTATGTTGAAACAGAATAATCGGACGACTGGAATATCACTTTTGGACATAGGAGTAATCTATTTTGTTCGTAGAACAGAGAACTCGCGTGACACACTGACACGTGCGCGCCACGTAGAGCCCTTCCGTGTAATTTTCGCATTTTCTAGACGACACGTGTTCTGCCGACTAGTCCCTGCGCTGCGTCGCCCACAACTCCACGAGTGCGCCTCGCCCCCTGTCTACCGCAGTCGATTCCGGCGGCGCGATCCGGCGGCTTCTTCTCGCTCCGCTGAACTCCGCCGCCACCATCTCTCCCTCTCCGCGGTCCGGCAGCCCCTGGCTTCTGACTCCGAAGCAGGACGCCTCCTCCGCTTCAGATACCAGCCAGCCCCTGGCTTCTGACTCCGAAGCAGGATGCCTTCTCTGCTTCAGATACCAGCAGCTGCAGGCACGGCTCCTTGCTCCAAGTCCAAACCTCCATTGCTGTCCGGCTTCTCGCCCCGGTGATGGACACGATGCAAGGTTTGTATCTGCACACTCTGGCTTGCTTACACACATATATACCGGATTGCTGCATCAGTCATTTCTTTGTGTTGTTTTCTTGGTTTCAGGGGAGAATCACCAGGTTCCGGTGTACGCGTCAGGCTCCGAGGTGACGAACCCAATCTTCTGAACTTCACTTTTTGCTACTTTTATCTCTGATTTCTCAATCAACATCAGTAGAATATCTTGCTTCGTATGGATCTAAGCGACGTTCATGTCGTTTCTTTGAATCGGAGCGATGAAGTTCGTTCCCGGACTAACAATCCGACTCTGAACATTTCCAGGCACTGCAAAAGCTTCAGGAGAAATGGAGATCCGTCGAGCAACCTTACCCAGCCATGTACTCCAGCGTCATCGGCGGCATCGTACTCGACCCGTCGATGATGGTAATCCCGATCGACGACCACATGGTGCACAGGGGCCACGGCGTATTCGACACCGCCACGATTTCAGACGGGTTGAGTACTTCCACTTCCCCTCACTCCTCGATCGATCAAAGCACGACGCCACTCGGATCTCTGACCGCGACGGTGCTGGTTCTTCTTCGTGCGCGCAGATGCCTGTACGAACTGGACGCGCACCTGGACCGGCTGCTCGACTCCGCGTCCAAGGCGAAGATCGCCTCGCCGTTCCCGCGCGCCGCGCTGCGCGGGATCCTGGTCCAGACCGCCGCCGCCTCGAGGTGCAGGAACGGGTCGCTCAAGTACTGGCTGACGGCGGGACCCGGCGACTTCCTGCTCTCGCCGAAGGGCTGCGCCGCGCCCGCGTTCTACGCCGTCGTCGTCCCCGCGACCCCGTCCGCTACCGGCACGGACGACAGCGTCCAACCCAAGGTGAAGGACGGCGTGAGAGCGATCACGACCTCCGTGCCGATGAAGCACCCGTTCTTCGCGGGGGTGAAGAGCGTGGACTACCTGCCGAACGTGCTGGCCGCGGTGGAGGCCGAGGCGCGCGGCGCGTACTCGGCGGTCTGGGTCGACGAGGAAGGGTGCGTCGCCGAGGGCCCGGCGATGAACGTGGCGTTCGTGACAGGGCGCGGGGAGCTGGTCGTCCCCGCCTTCGACAGGGTCCTGAGCGGGTGCACCGCGAAGCGGGTTCTCGAGTTGGCGCCGCGGCTGGTTGAGGCAGGGATTCTGAGGAGCGTCACGGCGGAGAGGATTGCCGCCGGCGAGGCCAGGCGGTGCACGGAGATGATGTTCCTGGCCAGTGGGCTTCCCGTGCTGCCCGTCGTTGAGTGGGACGGGCAGCCGGTTGGTGATGGTAGCTGCAGCTAAGAGTTGAAGTGTTCATTTAAGCCTTTTGCACTTTGGTATTAACCAGCTAATTCATTCGGGTTTTTTTTTCCTTTCTCATTGTGCAGGTCAAGTTGGGAAAGTGAGTCTTGCCTTGTATGATCTCCTCCGCCATGACATTAGCTCTGGTCCGGATAGGATTCCAGTTCCTTACACCTGAAGATCGTGACGGCGAGCTTACTGCCGGGTCATCGGAAGAACTAATTCAGCAGCAGTGTATGCGTTGTGCTAGACAAATATAGGGGCCTGGCTCGAAAAACTAGTGATGTAATTCGTGATGCCTTTGAAATCGCCAAGAGCGCGGAATGGCAGGCTCTTCTTTCTCTGTTTTCTTTTCGCTGCGCAGGATACTTTTCGATGTGTTATTGCCAATTGGTCTTATCTCCGACCATGATTAGTAAAAGAGTTATTTTAAACTAGAGATGTTGTTTCACTTTTTTTTAAGAGGTAAGATACGAATTCAATTTTAACTGTTGATTTATATAAAAAAATATGCTTCATCTAAAAAATTCACTAATTTTTTTTAAATTAAACTATTCAGCAATTAATAATTATTAAACAACTTGAACAATTTAAGTTTCGAGATTAGCGTAAATGAACGGTTTATTATATTTATTTGGGTCTATTTTTAAATCTGCTTAATAAAATCGATATACTTTTTCTATTTTTAAAGTGTTCTAACATCACTTTTAATCATTTATTTTATTTAAAAAATTAATTCAAATCTAAAAAATTATAAGTTGTGATTCAAATAATTTTAATGATAAATAAATTATAGTAAATTTTATGATATTCATCAAACTCGTTTAAATCAGACGAATAATCAAAATTAATGTTAGAAGTCAACGACGATATCAATTTATAAATGAAGGGAGCAGGACTAATTAACCTTACATTTGATGTTAGAAATCTTCAATTTGGTTTCCCCCTTAATAAACTTAGGTATGTCCTTGAAAAATAATATTTTTTAAAAAAATGCTATAGAATACACAATTTGTTCCATGGCACTTTGCAAATATGCTTCCACCCAAAATTTGAGAGGTTATATTTTTTGAAATATTTAATCACCCAAAACTGAAATAATTCTAGGAGATTTATCAACAAGTGTACTTGAGGAAAGCCATAAACTTGAAAGAATACCGCTAGTAGATTAAATCGTTTCCAAATTTTGAAGATTTGGGGAATTGTCTAAAAGGAGAGAACACTTTGGGGAATGATTTCTTCCAAAGCCTGCTTTCCAAAATTACCTGAAATTAAACCAAAAAAAGAAAAAAAGAAAATGCTGGAATTGGAATATTAGTGGGCCAAACTGGCTCAGAAGGCCTACTCCGACGGGGTCCACCACATCTCCGAGCCATTACAAGAGATCCAAGTACCCAACTCTTCTTCGCCAGTCTCCTCGCTATCCCCCCACGCTAGGGTTTACCGTCTCGCGTCGATCCAATCTTTGCGGCGGCCATGGCGACGGCGTCAAAGGGCGGCGAGAAGCCGGCGCTGAGGAAGCCGGTCTTCACCAAGGTGGACAAGCTCACCCCCGGGAACGATCGCCACACCCTCACCGTCAAGGTCGTCAGCTCCGCCCCCGTCGTGGCCCGTGGCCGCGCCGGCGGCGGCTCCGCTACCGTGGTCGGATCCCGGCCAACCCGCATCGCGGAGTGCCTCGTCGGCGATGAGACCGGCACCATCCTCTTCACCGCCCGCAACGAGCAAGGTGATGCTCTTCCATTTCTAACATTCTTTTTTTTCTTATGTTGTTTCCATGTATATATGCATCGTCACTTTTTATATCACCTAATATTTGTATGATATTCCAAATTTAGTAGAGATATTGTATGAAAGCATTTGGTACGGAAATGAGGATTTGTTCGCAATGCCTCTTCATTTTACTCTTATTTCAGTATTTTCTAGATCTGAGGCGGCGATCTTTTTTAGGATATTTAACACAGTGATATTGTATTGATTTTTTTAGAATTGATGATAATACGAGGCATTAGTAAATATATTCACATTTTCAAGCTACTATATATGAATCATTACCAAAAATATTTTTTCCCATTGGTGAGCATGCCTTTTATCAGATCTGGACTGACCTGGCATCAGTTGAAAAAAAAACTGAGCTTTATTCGATTTGCCTATAACATTGAATCATTACCAAACTTGACATGGGAAGAGTCTGTGAAGAGAGATCTGAAAGATTGGGATATCGCCAAGGAGTTAGCCTTAGATAGCAGTTTGTGGATGCTAGCGATTCACGTGCCTGAATCTTGATTGCCGGTTTTTGCTCCTTTTTAGTTGTCTCTCGGGGTTTCATCTCTAGCCTACCCCAACGTGCTTGGGCAAAAGGCTTTATTGTTGTTGTTGTTGTGATTGAACTTCTCATGCTATATGGTTCGTGTTAGGGTAGATGGCAAGTTTCAACTGGCAGGATTTAACCTGTTCTAGCAATTGGCCTGGCCAGGTCCATGCCAGAACTGGTTCTGATTACAATGCCCAAATGTCAAATATTGTTTGTTAATTTCCACTGGGTCTACCAATGCATTGACAATTCTTCACAATCCATTGTGGCTGTATCTATTCCAGAACTGGAATAGCACATAACTGTAAGGTGATTTTTGGATTGCTGTAAATGAGAGGTGGGATAGGGAAATATAGAGGGTTAGTTGCCTTTTCCAATGTTTGGATAGTGAGAATGGGATATGCTTAAGGTTTGGGTTTGAGATATGATGGTCTCATTTCCCATCCATCCAATCCCATCGGAAAGAGTGGGTTATGGATGGAAATGAGCTAGAGTACTCCATGACACTAGCTATTGATTAAAATATAGCAGACCCCACTATCATTTCCGAGGGTGAAGTATCCAAACATGTTAAAGAGGATTTAAACTTCATATTCCTAACCTCAACAAACGCATCATATGATCATATCCAAGCCCATTTCCATATCCTAACCCAAGTAGTATCTAAATGACACCTAAGTGTAAGAGAAAATCAAGGATCTTTTTCTTTCTCATTTTCATACACCTGGGTAGGAAGAAACCACTTGTAAATGGCCTGGGTGCAGGTTTTCTGTTGCGCACCTACCACCATCCTTGCACTTGCTGGCCACACTCACAGCATGCATTGCTATGAAGAATAATGGAGCTATTGAAATGCACAATGCCAAATTTATAAGAAAACAAGCGTGATTGTGTAATTTGACTTCTGCATGTGCAATTTAGTGAGCTGGTAATCTGACTTGACTAAAAATTCTATTTGCTTTCAGACTATTGCTGAGCTAGCAGCCTAGCATTTTATACCATCCAGATGGAATGTATTTCCTTAAAATTATGCTCAACAGTCGTGGTGGTTTGTACTGCATGTATGTGTCCAAAATCTAAGAAATAGTAGCATTGCTGCGTTGGAAAATGTATGCACATACCGATTGGCATAATGAAACACTTAAACATCTTGATATGCATAATTATTTTGCAACTACTATTCATCACACTCATATATGTATTTTAAAAGGTAATTGTAAAAACTGCACTTTTGTTTTCCTTACTGTGCGACCAATGCGAGCTGACACCTCTACAAAACAATTGAACCAATATTACAGGTCAGAGGTATTTCATAGGCAATGATTGCAAAAAAAATGTTAATTAAAATAAGTTATGTAAACAGAATTAGATATGGGTTGATCATTATCGGTGAACATTAAATGAGAATCCTGGTTCCTATTTTACTGGTATTTCATAGGATTGAATTTCTACCCTTTATGCTCTCACTGATTGTTGCTTAAAATAACCAATATGCATTGGCATCTATTCACTTTGGAAGCCGATGAAGATTCTTGGACAGGAGTGATAGTTTCCACCTAGTTGCTTATGTGTATAATTTCCACCTGGTTTCATTTGCAATTAGATTGTGTGTGTATCCCACGATTTATATGTTCCTCATTTTGCAGTGGACCTACTGAAGCCAGGAACTACAGCAATTTTGCGGAACGCCAAAATTGATATGTTCAAGGGATCGATGAGACTTGCCGTGGATAAGTGGGGGCGCATTGAAGTCACTGAGCCTGCTGCTTTCACCGTGAAAGAAGACAACAATATGTCCCTTGTGGAGTACGAGCTGGTTAATGTGCCCGAGTGATTGATATCGTCACGCTTGTCCTGCTGCCATAAGCATTCCAAACATTAGGAGTTCTAATATGTCGTACATTTGCTGTGGCGGTTGTGGATCTGGTCTGGAATGCGTGGATCTTCTGTTGGAACATTTGGTTGAATCGAATTTATATAAATCTATCCGCGCATTGGTGATGAGAAAAGGTGTTTCAATTGTTGTATAGCTCACTGGCTAGTCCATTCAATTGGGACAGTGGCCACCAGGGTTCCAACCTTGGGTCTCGCTAAATACAGTAGAAAAGTTGCTCGTCTCTGCTTGTGTGGAATCCTGGCTTTCAAGGTGATTCTGGTGCTGGATTGCCCTGGGCTTAAGAGTGATACGCAGCCTAAAATTTAAGACAGAGTTACAGATCCGAGATATATTGATTATTCTCATGTTTTACAATCTAATTCTCATGGTTAATTTCTAGATCCACCTTCTACTAGTACATCTTTTCCGAGACCACCTAACTGAGCACAATTGGTTGCTGGGTGGCAAGGTTTTGGAAACCATTTTGGTTTCAAAAACTGGTCAGTACCAGTTTGACAACTTTCGTGAAAACTGGGGAAAAAAAAGCTATAGGAAAAAATTGGACAAATTTGAAAATTAAAATTTTGAAAGAAAATCATTTTGGTTTATTGATTGGTTTTTTTTTAATTTTGTAATTTAAAATCAAATTGGTTTGAGCGGTTTTTTATTTTCAAATATTTTTTGAATTTTCAATTTTTTTGGAATTTCTTAAACTAAAAACTGGTCGATTAGTGAAATTGAGTCGAACTGGTTTCATAAAAACTGTGAAAACAGACCAATTTTCATTGGTTATTTTCATTGGTTTTGTAAACTCTGCTCATTGGCTGACCTTTTGGCAGCAGGAAACGTCAGTTGAAATCATTATCAAACCAGTTAAAGAAGAAAAACGAATCGTATTGACAGTTCAAAAAGTCGTGCTACCCGATTTTATAATATATATTAATAATTATATATATAATGTCAATTGAACATAACTTCATTTAAGGATCCATTTGTCACACCTTCTCTGTAAGTAAAATTCTATAAGAAATTATTCTCTAATAAGAAATGATTTATTTGATTCTCTAAGATAAACTTAGGAGAATAGAGAATCACCTAACAGATTTAAGAGAATGTATTTTTTAGCTACTAGTTACATAGTTTATTTTAAATAATGACTTTGTAAAATCAGCAAAAGAATTACAGTACATCTTAAAAGACAGCGTTATCTGATTCCGACTGGAACCAGCTTCGTGTATCTTTGCCTTGATACACCAAGATTCAGACGTATTCAGAGCAGACAGCAGAGCAGTCTTGCTCCGGACAAATCTGCTGACCAGCCTCCTGCACAGCAGCCGGTCTCGTGAGCGCCGGTTACCACAGCCCGTGAGCAGCGGCGGCGGACCGCGGACCACTCGGCCATCGTTTCCGCGGGCTTTTCTTTTCACTCGAGGGCACGGGCGCCGAACCCATCGAAGCGTCCAAGTGCACGGCGCTTCCTTGACGCCACGGCCAACCGCTCCTCGCCAAGCGGCCCAAGCACGCCCGCCGCCGGCGTGCACCTGCCACCGCACCTTCCTCCGGGCTCCGGCGTGTACTGACCTTGGAGCCAAGTAGGAAAACGGTGATCGCCATTTACTTTTATTATTAGGTCCGTCGATCCTATGCTACTCTGTAAAGCTCGGACTCTGGCCGTCCAGCAATGTCCGTTTCCTGTCAGAACCATCCGGAGTAGAGTTGTGCTTGCTCAGCTCTACGGATTTGGCAGCTCGTTACACGAGAATCATGTAGTTTTTACTTCTTGGACGTTTGCTAACCTTGATGGATCCGGCGATCTGATCCATGATCCATCGGTTGGTTAACTGTGCAAGCATGTTCCAGCGAGCTCGGGGACGGAAGGAACCGCCAGTCACCGTGAGGTCAGACATGGACGTCGCCCTTCCAGAACACCGACGCGCTCAACTTCCTTCAGGCGTGACTACTCACTCACTCTCTCACTGCAGCTCCTATAAAGCGAACGTTGGGACAGCCGCACGGCACCGAGCCGTTCCGGTGCACTGCGTCGCGGCGTCGCGGCGAGTCGCGTGCTCTTCTGCCCGGGCCGGCACCAGTTTCGAGTCCGCGACAAGGTTAGCAGCTAGTGGTGGCCAATGGGTTGCAGTGATGGCACTGGGCTCGCGAAGCGCCTGTGTCTCGCCTTGCTGTGCGCCTCGTGTGTCTGCGTCCTCGCCCACGGCCGGAAGACGGCGCCGGCGGTGAAGGGCTCCGAGAGTCCGGCGGCAGCGGCGGCGGCGGCGGCGTACCCGGCCCTGCCCGTGCGCGCGGCGTGTCTCGGCGGGTGGCTCGTCACGGAGGGCTGGATCCTGCCGCCTCTCTTCGGCGGCATCCCGAACAAGGATCTCCTGGTACCGACCCAGCATTGCTCTGTTGCTTGCTCTTGCTCACTGTCAGCTCGTTAAGCGCTCTGTTCCTGGGCTTCCTGGTCATGCGAGGTGTGCTCTGTTCATTGGCGTCCTGGTCTGTTTGCAGGATGGCACGCAGGTGCAGTTCAAGTCGGCGCTGCGGAAGACGTACATCACCGCCGACAAGGGCGGCGGCGGCGCGGTGGTGGCCAACAAGACGCAGGCCTCCAGCTGGGAGACGTTCAAGGTCCGTTGGACGACGACGACGCTGCCAGGTTCTCTGCTAGTAGTCTCTTTCGCTGGTCATGACCATCCGCTTGTCGCGTGATAATGCAGCTGTGGAGGGTCAACGACACGACGTTCAACTTCAGGACGGCCGGCAAGCAGTTCCTGGGCATCGGCGCCAGCGACGGCATCATCATCGCGACGGCCACCAAGCCGGGCCTGCCGGAGACGTTCCAGATCGTGCGGAGCCCCTTCGACAAGAACAGGGTGCGGATCAAGGCCGCGAACGGCTACTTCATGCAGGCGATAGGAACCGGTGAGGTGATAGCCGACTACGGCGAACCCACACGATGGTCGGACTTCGACGCGTCGGTATTCCTGATGACCACGGTCGGGCAGCAGCTGCAAGGGGAGTACCAGCTCTGCAACGGCTACGGCACGGAGAAGGCGACGCAGGTGCTCAGGGTAAGATCCTTGCATCGAACTCCCATGTTCCAATAATTACCCCCAAAGATCGATGCAGAGTACTCAGTGTTACCCGATCAGGGTCCTATACAGTAATGCATGGGTCACTGACATGACATGTGAGATCGGATTCATATGTTACTGACCTCTAAATACATGGCATTACTGCGAAGGATCTGCATCGAGGGGACGAAAATTTTGGGATTACTGCACGGACTAGACCAGCTAGTAGTCAGATTAGATCGGGCGTACGATTGCAGATAACACCACAACATGCATGTGAAAGAAAAATCAGATGCTTCCAAGGATCACGTTCATACTGCTCTGGGACGCCACACAACTCACAAGCTGGTTATCAGCATTCACGGGACGGCGGCATCTACTGCTTTCTGAAGTTCACTATGCACGAAAACGTGTGCCAAGGCTCTACGTACAGTTTCTGAACTTTTCAGCTGCATCGCTGTTGCTGCAGAAGCACTGGAGCACGTACGTGGTTGAAGACGACTTCAAGTTCCTCTCGTCAAGCGGGCTCAACGCGGTGAGGATCCCGGTCGGATGGTGGATCGCCAGCGACCCCAATCCTCCGGCTCCGTACGTCGGAGGCTCCCTCCAAGCTCTGGACAACGCCTTCAAATGGGCAGAGTAAGCGTCGCTGGTTGTCTTGGTGTACCTTCCATTCACTCGTACATGGCGACATGAGACCGTAAGAGAAGCCAGACGGTCTCGCATTGCTTGCTTGAATGGTTGCTGATCTGATCTGTGGATGCGTGTGTAGGAAGTATAAGCTGGGCGTGATCATCGACCTGCACGCGGCTCCCGGCTCCCAGAACCCATGGGAGCACAGCTCCTCCAGGGACGGCACCCAGGAGTGGGGGAAGACGGACGACAGCATCGCGCAAACGGTGCAGGTCATCGATTTCCTCGCATCCAGGTCTGGTCGTAAGATATACATTCACGGAATTACTCAAGAACTAACACATCTAGGAATCCAAATTCCAGCTAGAAGCGGAAGCAGAGGTTTTTTCTTAGAAAGTTGCTGAAATTTACAGGTATGCCAAGAGCCCGAGCCTGTTCGCGGTGGAGCTGATGAACGAGCCGCTGGCGCCGCGCGCGTCGCTGGAGAGCCTCACCAAGTACTACCGCGATGGCTACGACGCCGTCAGGAAGTACTCGTCGACGGCCTACGTGGTCATGTCCAACCGGCTGTCGTCGGGGAACCCGACGGAGCTCCTCCAGTTCGCCGGCGGGCTCCCCGGGGCCGTCATCGACGTGCACTACTACACCATGTTCAACAGCATGTTTGACAACTTCACCGTGGACCAGAACCTCGACTTCGTCAAGACCAACTTCTCCGGCGAGCTCACCAGCATCACCGTCCAAAATGGCCCGCTCAGTTTTGTAGGTAAGTGAGCACCTGATGACTGTCACACGTCTCTCTGAACATGTTATACAAGCAGCATAAAATTCCTAAATTTGTGCGAAATAATTGTCTCCCTTTCCGCAGGAGAGTGGGTGGCGGAGTGGAAGGTGCCGAACGCAACAAAGGAGCAGTACCAGACATATGCAAAGACGCAGATGGATGTATATGGACAGGCAACATTTGGATGGTCCTATTGGACAGTGAAGAACATCAACAACCATTGGAACCTGCAGTGGATGATCAACAACGGATACATCTCATTGAAAAGCTAGGATTATGTGTGAACATCGTCATACGTAACTTTGACGGTGAAGATACATATCTCAGTAATCATGTGACATCGATTTTTCAGTACACGCAATGCTAATTCTATGTACTCAAATATTTACTGGTGTACTCAACAGTCTAAAAGAAATCATTCTGCATTCATTAGAAACTTATAGTTCAGGAACTACCACGTGAAAAGATACAACTCCCTTTTTATTACAAAGATTAAAGTTTGTAGTACCTCTGACAGTGATGGATGCATGTCGATTATAAAAGATTTTGAAATTTGCATCAATTCATTGCGAAAACAATAAGATACATCAATGGACGCTTTGGTACGAGTAAGACCATACTTCATATTCATTGCAACTCTATAAAATGTTTCTGTCTAGAGATATAGCCAATCAACAAATAAATTCATGGTCCCATGCTATATGTCGTCTAGCTTCATCATCCAACAGCATATTCCGTATCTCTGCG
This sequence comes from Zoysia pacifica, assembly GCA_001602315.1. Taxonomy (NCBI): domain Eukaryota; kingdom Viridiplantae; phylum Streptophyta; class Magnoliopsida; order Poales; family Poaceae; genus Zoysia; species Zoysia pacifica. Next base: position 61,278 of record BCLH01001005.1, on the reverse strand, counting down.
TGCAAGTAACATCACTGAAAACATTCAACTGCAAACTTTATATTTTCAATCACTTATGATTCATGTAATCAGTTTCAATACCAAAATATTCAAACAATATATACATATCTTGACTTCTGCTTAAATATAATGTATTCAAGTGGACTGCTAAAGCAGATGCGAATCTTTCAATGCAACATACAGAACTTCATTTCTGCTGGTTTTAGTTTCCTAATAACTGCTAGTTTAGATAATGTAAATAGAGTTTTGTTACGGTGCTCGAGAGATCACCACTATTGGTACCGGTCCACAACTTAAAGAACCATTTAATAGGCATCTCCATGTTTTTAACCGTTGGATATAAATAATTTATATGGAACACTTAAGGTATGAATTCTTGAGTTATTAAATGGATTCATCTTTTTCAGGGCCACATTATTTGAGACTTCAAGTCCAAAACCGAAGTTCAAATAGTATCATTTGACATTATTTGTGAAATGAACTGGATCCATGAGTATACATTTTCAAGGCGTTGGCATCAAAGAAATATAATGTTATTACTTATGGCAATAATTACGTAGGCGTCTGAAACTTAAGTTTTGGGAAATTATGAAATCAATGTTTTAGCTACCAGCGTCACCTACCCTCAGTTGCGACCCAACATAAAAAAGAATTGATCCAAGGAAAACACTGAAAGTGGATTGCACCTCAAGGTACAATCTCCATAGAAGTATAATGGCTCCATATGCCAATGCACATTTTAACACTTCTTTCATTGTATCAATAATAAATTTAATAGTTTCACTTGGAAAGAATATGTGGTTCTTACTTTTGAGTTATATCTAGTTAAAAAAATATACATCACAACCAGGCCTCCAAACTTTCTCCCTAACTATAAATACTACCTCAAACTTGAGCAAATCAATGGATACGAAAAAGACTTGATGGACTAGACAGTAATTATATGTTCTTGATCAATTCTTGGCTTAAGCTAGATTAAGATCAGATGATGTAGGTACCCACATTTCTTTTTTATTGTGCACAGATTTGAATACTTTCATTTTAAATCCTCTTGATGTATAGCAGCATGACCATCATGAATTATATGCCTTAACTTCCTAATGTCTCCCATCCTTAGCGTATCACAAAAACTAGCATCATTCCTAGTGCTATTATCCTCTAGTTTTGATTAAGCATGGACTACAATTCCTCTATAAGAGAGCTATCACTGTGGTCTCTAGCTATGAGCGCACTGTGAAATGATCAGTATACCATCGACTTATATATTGAGTAGTAGTTATGTATATAACTCACAATAGGGTCTATAAAGTCCATCAACATCACAACATATGATTACAGGCTATTGTCTACAATGGTTTTCTCTAGGGAAATTGAAATCCTGAATCAATATTGATTGGACAGTATAGTGGTAGCATATGAAATTACTTTTATGAGCATTAAACGCTCAATACATATTATAGTCACGACCTCAGAAAATTAATACCATGGGTGAAATTGGTCTCCATTGGAACATGAAGAAATCCAATTTCACATAAAAACAATTTAACTCATACAAAAACATAGGATTCAGAAAAGAATTCTACAATCCAAAGGATGCTCGCAAGTCATTCTAGCACAAAAACCTGCCAAATCCAAACATTGACAGGTCAAAGACCTCCTTGTTTACTCTTTGGCCATTGGCTTAGCATTTTTGCCCCTCTCTCCTCATCAAACTAGCGCGACGTTGGGCAGAGATCGTGTATGTTGCACAAGAGAAGAAAATCAAACACAGTGTATCAAGCTTACTGTAACGACCGAGATTTTACTTACCTTTCGATAAGTCCTGATCTCCCGTGACAACCAATCTCAGGAGTTTGGCAAGCACCATATCACAAACGATCAATCAAGAAACCATAACAGAAATATTAAACAAGAAACAAGAATAGAAATTAGCAGGTCAAAGTGATATTATTAGAATAAAATCCTCCAAAGAGGTACATCGACACGCAGGTCGAAAATATCTCAAAGCAAATGTATCACTATCATGAATCTAACAAAAACAATAGCGAAAGCATCAACACGGCAGCGGTAGCGAACCTCCTCCACACAGGCTAGCTTAAACGTAAGAGCGAACGTCACGGACCGTAAGAGACATAGTCGAAGTCGAAGCTGAGAGTATCCTCTGAAAACAATAAATTAAAAAGCCGTGAGTACGAATACTCAGCAAACCGCGTACTACCTAACAACAATGTATGCATGCAAATGGTTTCAAAGATAAAAGCATGGCTTAAGTGCTAAATGCAAGTTTAAAACATTTTATTTTATTTAAAGTATGGAAGAAAGCTTTATTTTTAAACTTGTCAAATTTTATTATCTTGCCCCGTAGAGATCTCCGTTATCTCGGATAGGGGTTCATTTTAATGCTGATGTAATCTCCATATTCGGCCACAGCTCAAAGGCCGAAGTCAAAAACATTTAGAAAAAGAGAGGAGGAAGAAAAACAAAACTACTTAACAAGGAGCACAACTCAGGGGGTGTCCTTCTAAAAGAACGTGGCAATGCGCATCGACTAAAAATCTGCAGAGGTTATGCACCTGGACCCACGAGATGCGTCATCGGAAACTACCGTCGTAGTCCCGATGAACACACAAGACCCGTCCACAAGCTTTAACTGGCGTCATCCGTCCTCCAGGATAGAGATCTCAAAAGCCTACGCAATCGGGTCCTAGAGCTGTAAAGAACCTACCACTGATCAGGTGAGGTATCTCGATCTCATGTGGGGAGTCAGAGCTCTACACCACACTAACACTACACCGCCAACCCACGAGTAAACAACCAGTCTCGACAAGCTTCAAGATCAAGCCAACTGCCCATACAGGGTAACGCGATGTGCATAGTTGTCAACTGAGCGTACAAAGCTCGAAAAACTCGGTCCTTAATTGTCGGGACAGGCACCAACTCCAACCTCAACGCCAACAACAAGTCTCACGAAAAGATCTCAGCCCGGATCTTTCCGTTGTACCCGCAACAGGTACGCCCACAGAGACTTCTCAAAAGTCCCCTAGCTACTCATACTCCCACCTGCCCCCGCTAAATAGTTATATATAGTTATTTGCAATACACACACATTTGAAGCATAGTTCCAAAAGCATTTAACACAAATTTTATTTTATGGTGATAGGTGTGAGATGAAAATAAATGTGACTAAGCATGGCTAAGCATAAAAGTAAAATAAATATACTAAAACAATCCTAGGATTGATATTTGTGGAACACAGTAAACAGGCACGGCTTAGAAATGTTGTTAGCATATTTTAAAATAGTTGACATGCAAATTAAAGTTGCAAACAAAACATGCAGTTTAAAAATACTGAGAACAAAGTGGTCAAGGAACACGGCTTGCCTGGCAAATCGGGATCGAAGTCGGATCTAGATCGTCGAACTGAGCTGGCTCGCAGAACTCCTCCTCAGAGACAGCAACTAATCACAACACGAACAAGAGAGATTAGACACTAATTACGCGACAATTTAAATTTAAATAATTAAATTCAAATTTAAATCACGAGACTAAACATGCTTGAAAAGTTCTCTAAGTTTCTACACGAAGTTCTCGACGACACGAACCTAACGAAACAACTAGAAAAACTTTTAAAGATCAAACGAACCTTCTACGAACTCCCAAAGATCACCGTACTAAACAACTCCCACAACTAACCGTCCCGAACTCCTATTAAACAACTACTCAACTCATGCCGTACCAAAAGGTGAACAAGTCCCTTCTGCAATCGGTCAAAACAAATCACAGCCTGGCCGCACAGCTGCTCCTTCCACTCACCCTCTCTCTCCTGCATTCCACAACACCAGCAGCTACTACCTCCTGCGCTTGCTCCAGAGGCTACACCGATGGGACCTAACTCTATTGACAACAGGACTAATCAGACCAGGCAACACTCAACCACATCCTAACTCGCGGACAACAGCAAAGGAACGGGATCCGAATGCTCACCAAGGGCTCGAGCAAGGACGAAGGCGCACAGGGAGGCACTGGATCGAAGCCGAAGTCGCAGATCGAGGCCAGATGACAGCACGCAGACGGAGTCCGATCGAGGACACACGGCAGAAGACGCGCTCGATGGGGTGACGCAGAGGACGGCGCGCAGACTCGAGCGATGACTCGCGGGGACGGCTGCCTTCGGACCAGAGGATCGCACGGGGACTCGGTCGGCACGGTACTGGATGATGCGACGAGCGACAGCGACGGGCGACGACGCGGCTGGACAGCACGGCGCGGAAACCGAGGTCGACGGCGACGCACCGACGAGCAGATCGAGGAGAGGCGGCGCGGAGGGAAGGCAGTTGCCAGAAAACTCAGCTTACGGTGGAAGAAAAGAAAAAGAGGAAAAACAAAAGAGATAAGATTTGAGGACAGGGTTGGTTAGAGGATATTTATAGGAGGGTGAAAAATGGAGGTTAGAAATAAATCTAAAAATTTATTGAAAAACGTGAAACAATTAGAAAGGCTGTAGAAATTAATTAGAAGAAATATTTAGAGACCCAAAAAAATTAATTAGAGAAATTCAAAAAATAATTTAGTCAAACGTAAAAATTACGCAGACTAAATTATACCGGCACTAGATCAATTTAGATAAAATGATTGCAGATTGGACGGAACAAGGTTCGGAACGAATGAATTTTGAACGGAATGAAATATTGAAACAGACAATTTAATTGGAACGAAAATTGAAGAAATTGCCACTTTATTAATTAAAAAAAAAATTCGGGGCTGTTACACTTACCTTAGCTAAGATCGAACATCACAGGTCTACGTCAAAGCAAAATCTGCCAAATATGCATTCCTTATGCACAAAGGGAGGGTTTTGATCCATCACCTAAGTGGGTGCGCTTTTGAATCAAAATAGCTTTTTGGGTGGAAATCTCAAACTAGAGGTGACTTCTAAGGTTCGATGTGCAATTTTGCCAACTACAATAATTTTTTAATAGTAAACTACTACATCTATCTCAGAATAACTTTACATTAGTTTTGGTCAAACATGTCTTTGACAAAATATTTCCATAAATTTAATCAATTTGAGTGTATAATAATATATATTTTGAAAATATTTCATATGATAAATTTAACGTTAAATCGTATCTATAGAAAATTTTAATCGAAGTTAGGTGGCATGGAACTGAAAGAAAACTTTTTTGGGACAGAGGGAGTAGTAACTTTTGTTTCATCAACTCAATTATTTAGTGGTTGTTGAACCACGCACAATCAAAAGTACCATTTCATAATTGTCCTTGGCGGATGAATTATCTGAGAATATTTATTCAATATCATATGCATAGTGATATTTTTTTAGATAATGGGCAATGTCTAGGCCGTTACTTATGTAGAAGCTAAAAATAAATTGTATAATGGAGGTGCTAAAACAGGTGTTTAGATAAAAAATGATTTATTTTAACACTTGGTGAGTATATGAAGGAAAGAGTGCTTAATGTTGTACCTAATGTTTAATGTACATTGCAAGGTTGTTAGACCTATTTAACCGCCGATTTGCATTGTTTATATGGATACTTAATAATTCCATATCTTTAAGCACCTGCGTCAAATATTTTGCATTTGTACATGCCCTTATGGAGTCGACAACACTTCCGTTCACAAGATTAAAGAACAAATTAATCAATAAAAAGTTGGATGATAAGTATATTAATAGAATAAAAGAGAAAAGAGGGAGTATACATATAACCTGAACTCATATACATAACCCTATATAGAACCTTGTTTGATTAATTGTTACTTTGCATTAAATGCAATTACGTGTTACAATTAATTTAGCTCAAAACTACTCCTAGCAGTGCTTCATAGCAATCTTGTGAAACAGAGCACACACAAAACTGTGAAACTAAGCACCAAGACAGATAAACATCCAGCGCAAACAGAAGTATCGGTCGTCACTCCAGAACAAACTGGAGTTCAGCCGCTTGTGTTTCGCAACCTGGCGTTGAAATTCTCCACTGCATCCCATGCCCATGACAAGTAATTTCTAATAATGTTTTAATAAGGCCAACTGAAATGAACTAATATCATGTATAAAATTCATGTGATTGGCATACCTTCCAGACCTGATGTTTTTATATGCCGATGCAGAATACCTACCCATGCCAATAGTACTCAACATATACTACTGTTTCACCCATAAAGAAACAGCATGCTATTAAATATGATTGCTCTTTTCCTTATTTGTTACTCCCTCCGTCAAAATAAGTATATTTTTAGATTTTTAAATGTCTACTTTTGACCATTTATTTTATTAAAAAATTATTAAAAAATTATTTATTTTATTGTGAAATGATTCATAGTAGAATTACTTTAACTTTGATTTGTTTATTTTTGTATTTTTGTATTTTTTTAATAAGATGAATGGTCAACTTTAATTTTAAAAAAATAAAAAATGTCACTTATTTTGAGAGAGAGAAAGTATTACTTTACTTTCTCTTATTGTCTTAACAATAATAATTTAAATAGTAGACTGGAGAAATGTTTCTATTTACATTACACTACTCCCTCTCTTAAAATTTCTCATTGGCAGGTTTCCATATTTGCACAATGTTTTGTTAATATGTTAGCGGCACTCTTGGTTATATGTTTTGAATGCAGGTGAAGTTTGGCAAATGGAAAATGGAGCGTGGGTTTACAATTCGTAAATAAACGAAATAAAAACAAATATGAGAATGTGGTGGCAACTGGCAAAGGTGCTGTGGCAGCCAAAGCGGGCCGAAACATCAACGCAACAAAACGGCCCATGGTACACACTCGACTCGGAAAATCGGAATCCATTTATCACACCGGCAGCGATTACGTCGCCGCCGCCTCTTCAAGCTTCAACACCGCCGGCGCAACAGCAGGTGCTATCGCTTCCCATGGCGGCGGACTGGTCGTGGGCGCACCGCGCATGGGACAAGTGGGTCGCGAAGCATGTCGGCCTCTCTGGTCCCCACTCCTCCCCCCTTCCCATCTGCGCGTTCTTTGAGCTATCTTTTTCGCCTTCCGTTCTGACAGATCGCCGTGCTCTCGCAGGGACGCCGGTTCGCGCGGCGCTGCTTCTCAACTACGACCCGTCGGCGCCGTCTCGACTCCTCCCCGTCATGTGAGTCCCTTCCCATTACCCAGTTTTTGTTCCATTTTGTTTTCTATTTTTCCATTTTCATGGTCTAGTTGTAATACAGTTGTCAGTTGTTACTTGTCACGTATACCTCAGTTGTTCCCAGTGGCGACTGGCGAGTTGTTGGAAATATAGATAGTGGTACTTTTGTTGTATTGATAGACCAAAATGGGTGCAATCTAGTTCCAAAAATCTGTGGAAGATAAGAAATAGTTGATTCTCATCGAAAATTGCATATTTATATTTATATATACTTTTATATGGACCAGAGTCAAAATTGAAGTTTGGGTCGTATCTCCTGTAAACAGATTTAGGGATTATCTGGGCCATAAGTATACAAACCTAGAAATTATATTGTTTTATGTTGAGATACGCGAGGGATAAATCAGGTGGTTGAAGAAGACCTCAGTGGCATGTTTTTTGTTGCAAAGAAATGTATTATACTCAGTGGCGGAACTTTTATTATCCGTGAGACTAGGGCCACTATCGGTGAGCCAGCGATATATAAGCTAGATTCTAAAATAGATTAAAATGTTTGTGAACCATCCATTTGCACGAATCTTGATCAATAAAATAATCTTTTACCTTTTAGAAAGTAAAAATCCTCCCATAATTATAAATTATTATAGCAATCAATTTGGAAAGTATTTAGAGAGTTTTGAAAACTGATACATGCAATTGTTTTAGAAATTATAAAATTCGATGGCTGAGATCGATTTCTAGTCTTAGCTTCTAAGAGGTAAAAGAATACCATTTGTTCTTTCTTAATCAAATTCACATATAAAAACAAAGTTAAAAATCAATATTTGAAGTGATTTGTTACCATTTATTCACACTATTAATAAGGATTAGTGAAAAAATAAAGTGAGGCAAAATTTAATTACCATGCTTCTCATCCTGATCAGGTTTTCAATTGCATCACGACTACGTCACTAATCACAATCGGTTGGCTTCGCACTAAACTTGCAACAATACAAAATTATGAAGAGACAATGGCATAGAAAGACATGTTAATTACTCGCTTCTAGGTAAAAAATTAGAAAGAGTACTGATGTTTGAGGCTATGACTAGGGCCATGGCCCTAGTGGCCCTTAAGAGAGTTCCGCCACTGATTATACTGTTCGTTTAATGCCCTGAATGCTAAAGTAAAAGGAGCTGACAAGGTAGACAATTCTTCCATCTTCTGTCCAGAGCAGAGCAAGAGGGATCAGAACTGAAAGCTGTTGATATGCAACCATTCTTGGACTTTGTTAAGAGAGGGAATCTACAGATGGAATTCTTCCCTATTGGGCCGAACCAATGTGAGTGTCTCGCATGTCTTTGGTTATGGCCAATTGGCCCAATTCGTAATTGAATCTTTTATTTTGTAGATTTGGTCACATCAATCCATGAACACTGGTTTTGTGCCCGTAGTGTCAACTCCAAAAAGACTGATGGTGAAGGGGTCATAGCTATGCATGTTGGATTATATTTGTTAGTATTGATGTATGTGCATGCTTATTCAACTTTTTATTCATGAAAATATCATAATGTTCTTATTATGAACTGTTTTCCAAAGTATGTACTTAAGTTACATTGTATCTTAATGTTTAGGTATGATGGTTCTGTTGGTTCAGCTTCACAAGCAATGGTCGCTGTTGATCAGTTTCAATGGCTCTTTAACAGGAGGAATCACTAACTTGTGTTTAAAAATGTAGTGAGATGATCTGATCCAAGTCGCTTTCATGGGGTCAGTAGGTATCCTAATGTAACTGCCAATATATCCACTGATACTTCTAGAACTCTCAACTAAAATAGTCATGTGGCATTAATTTCTCAAGAGATTCAAACTAAGAAAGGCATGGCTAATGCAGATTTCATTTTCCATTTAAGCTTATTCAAATGTTGATATTTTTTTTCTAGTCCTATGAGAAAAGATCAGAAAAGAACTGTACTTGTGGGAGCTGAAAATAAAAAGAAATTGACGCCAAAGATTTTTTTTACAACCATGCAAATGGGTTTATAATACTGTAAAATCTATATGGTTACCGCTAATCATTTTCTGTACCCTTCAATTTCATGATTCTGAATTATTCTGATGGACAATTATCTTTGTTTTTTTAGTATAAATGGAATAAAAAATCTTTTCTGCAGTGTGAAATGTTTTGAATGATTTAGTCTATATTTCTTAAGCTCATGTATGCAATTGCCTGATGCTTAATCCTCGCTAGGACTTTTAACATAATATTTCACCAATTTGGATAAATGTTCATTAGCTCATGCTAATGTTTAATGTTGAACAAATATTGATAGTTGTGTAGAGAGTCTACGACTATAGCTGTAGTGATGCATTGACGCTAGTAGCTATGACCTTTGGTCAAAAGTAATGTTTTTAGACATGCACTTGACTATTTAAAATTTGGTTGTTGTATCAAAATAGTTAGATTAATTTTTGTATGACGATTATATGGAAACATTCTCATGAATGACCATTCAGAATAAATGCATACCTGCAGTAACTGTAGGCCCTACAGTTTACATGTTTTATTTAACGAATATAAATAGTTATACATAAGGATTACATCTAATGTCAGTATTGGTGGTTTCCCATTGTAATGCTTCATGAAGATTGGAAATGTTTGATGAATTCACTAGTACGCTCGATGACTGACTGGGTTTTATCATCAGAAGTGCGATAGAGATTTTTCTTATGTTTGGTACACTGAGAATGCTCCGCTGTTCTTCTGTAAGTCTTTCCCTTCACATCATGTTTCTATGACTTCTCATTTTTAAGATAAGAGTGTCATTTTATCATGTTGATATACTGTTCCCCCCCCCCACCTCATTTAGTCCATTTGGCAGTGTAACAAGGACACCGATCATTTCCAATTTTTTTTCTCATTGATATTACTCTTTTCTCATTTAGTCTATATATCGCCACAGTTCAAAGAAAATGTCCTATATTCATATAGAATTCTAAAGGAACATTGGCTACCAGACCCTCTCTCTCTAAAATTCTTATGCACGTAAAAATTTAGAACTCAATTGCTGTTGCTTCAATGTATACTCCCTCTGTTCAAATTAATGAGCACTGCTGATAGCCTGATACGGTTTGCTAAAACCTCTCCATAATGGTCACCTTTTGAGCTCCTGCCACGCTTTAGAAACCGGTAAAAATAGTCGATTTTTATGGTTTTCATTCAAACAGATCCGGCTCAGTATAGAGTTGAGTCCAGTTTTCGGTCAAAAACTGAACTTAGCACTGTAGCAACATACTTCTGTCCTTAGACTTGTGTACTGGTCACTGCCGGGTGGACCATTGACCTGCGTGCATCTAGCAGAGACTGACAATACGGTGGCTGATGATTTGCTTCCCTTGTAGTTAGAAATTTTTTTTTTTTTACTTCTGTTAGGGGAAGGGTGAACAGAATGAAACGGTAGCTGGAAGTGACTTCCTTTTGGTGCACGGCACGGAGGAGTGATGGCGACGACGAGGCCTTGTTCCAGTTTAGAGTTGACTATTGTGATCGGTGACGAATGTTTTAGGAGTATCTACCTATTGAAAACGGAACCGCTGCTCTACGTGGACAAGGACTGTGCATGCAACGGCCTTCCACGCGGCCTGGAGCCGTAGCAACGGGGGAAGGCGTGGCCAACACGGTGGCCGCCACGTCGTCTATGGGATCTGTCCGGGGGAATGGCAATCCAGGAGGATAATCTTCTACATTTCAGAACATAACGGTGTGATGATGAGTGCCTCTTTCCCGCTGCATAGATATTTGTTGACTTATATATATTTATATCATTTTCCTTAAGGCAACTTTATTTAAACAAAATAATATATACAGAGTACGCATCATCTGCCTAAAAAGTAGCACTATTCGCTAAACAGGTTGGTAACTAAACACCATGTAACATGATGTGGCCGAACTGGCCCTAGTGATCATATCGTACTAGTATTTGTCTCTGAAATGAAATGAAAGTACTCGGAGGATGTCTGACTTGGGCGGTTGCAACCAGAGCTGCAACAAGGTCAGACCTTAACAATCCAGCTCCAAGTCAAGCTTCTTGGCCCAATCCTCCGGCGCCTGTCTGGACTATTCCCAGCGCACGGCTGGTCTGTTCATCGCCCAATCGATCTCTATCACGGTCATTATCTTTACTAGTAGTAACTTTGCTTCTGGCAGCACACAAAACGGTACGTGCACACAGAGACAAACGCGTCTTCCTTTGTACTCCAGCATACTTAATCAACAGCATCATCATCTTCTTCAACGACGGAAGCGAACCACCGGCAGATTGATTGATCGTCAGGAGATGTTCTCCTGGTTCTCGCACCAGCCCGACCAGCTGCCAGGCGACGTCCATGGCGCCCCGTTCGACGACAGGGACCACAGCGCGGTGGTGGTCATCACGTTCGGCGTGTTCTTCGGCTTCGTCATAGTCTACCTCGTCGCCGGCGTCGTCTGGGCCTCCGTCCTCACCGCCTGCGCCGTCGCGCTCGCCGTCTTCTACCTCAAGGCGCGCCGGCACCGGCACGCGCTCGCGCTCAGGCGCGCCGGCGCCGCGGCGAACGGCGGCAACGCCGGTGTCGCCGTCGCCGTCCCTGTCGCCGTCGTCCCGGCGTTCGCGTACAAGCGGGAGGGCGACGGTGACGTCGGGCCTGACGCCGCGAGGGGGTGGGCGCAGTGCGTGATATGCCTCGGCGTGGTGCGCGTCGGCGAGATGGTCCGCCGGCTGCCGGCGTGCAAGCATCTCTTCCACGTCGAGTGCATCGATCTGTGGCTGCGCTCGCACTCGACGTGCCCCATCTGCCGCGCCGCCGTTGAGCCCACTGCCACCGGCCGGGGCGAGCCGCCGGTTTGATGGGTATCTGCTAGTACCTCCCTAGTACTCAGGTTATAAAGTATATGTATATATGATCATAGCGTTTTTGAATGAAGTTTGGAATTGCATAACGTGCATGTTTATGATGTATTGTCACACAAATTTCTTTCTGGATTCATATCCCCTGCGACAAAGCGCTTTGTTGTTGTTGTTGTATATCCCCTGTTCGTTAACGCGTCTCTTGTCCATTTCTTGTGAATACGGTTCTTGGCCGTTTCTGTCCGCAAGTAACTCCATTCATTCCTTAATTATTGCCGTCATTAACTTTTTACATCATTTTTACTATTTATCTTATTCAAAAATTATTTCAAATATATAAATTTTAAAAATTAGGATTCAAATAACTCTAATAATAAATCAAATTACAACAAAATATATAATATTTATAAAACTTTTTAAATAAAACAAATAGTAAAAATTAATGTTAAAAGTCAACGAAAACAACAATTTAAAAACGGAGAGAGCAATCGGAGGTTATGTAGTGTTAAATAGCTTGCGATATAATGCAGGTTTATTATCAAAACCAAAGTTCAAAACCTGTATAGGGGGTAATTTAGACGGTTTAGCAGTCACCTTTGAATAGGTGATTATTTGATCTAGACTCATCCCAAAAAGAAACTACCCGTGCTGCATTAGCGAAGCTCACAAGAGCATCATTCACAGTTAGGACAATTTAGAACAAAAATGGAAAGGAAAAGGTTGTCACGTTGAAACCGTTCTTATCATTGATTCACAATGGAACAGCGATCCAGCCATACACAAATCAGCCAGAACCTTATTTGCTCTTCATTTGCTGCGCACAATCACAACATGAAATCAGTCAGATTAAAGCGTAGTAGATTCAGCAAGAGTTGCATAGTTAACAGTAGATAGAAAGGTCTACACAAGTCTTGCTAAAAAGGAATTAACAAGATTAGATTTTCCATAAAATATCTGAGTTTTTGTATAGAAAATATTTGTTACTGACATTTTATTCTTCACAATCAACCAGTTCTATCGCCGTCAATCATATTTAATAAAACTGTTACTTTGACATCAACACAACCATTCAAGAGAACTGGGACATGCTGAGGAAGTTCCTCCTCCATTTTAATTAGTCAACCAAATTTAGTTCTGTCACAATGTACATAATCTGTAAAACAAATGTTTCTTAAAGCGAGAACAGGTAGAAACACACCTTTTTCTCCTCCTCAATCTTAGCCTTCATATATGAATAGAGAGCAACCCCAGCAATGGCAATCGAAGTACCAATCCCAGTTTGTGTGGTGATTTTGTTGCCTGTTGGACATTAACCTCACAATGAGAGGAGACTATACCATTTGCGCCATGGCAAGAACAAAAATTATGGATAACGCTACTGAATAGACAAAGAAAATCTGGAATTCATCAGAATACCAAAAACGATGATGGAAAAGCCAATGACAAAGACACGCTTCAACACATTTCCGATGGCATGCGTGAGAGGGGCGACCCGCTCCAATGTGTTTGTAGCAACCTGGAAGTACATATTTTTGAGTCATGTGGTAGATGAAAAAAAGTAATGACAAAGCTATAGTCAAGCTATACAAGGATATTCACATTGGATTCTTTGATTGCATCTCCCGAAAGGACTAATCTATTGTCTCATTTTGTTCCAGGAGAGGCTCAGTTTGAATTTTCAGCATTGAATTGGTATTTGGTATCACTGAAACAAGTGAGCTCCAACAGCAATTTAATTAGGTACCCTAGGTCTTTTATGACGAATTTTGTTTCATGATTTTATTAATGCTAAATATAACGTCTGTCCAAAGTATTCTTATCAGCAATGATACAACATGGCTTTTTACAGCACAAATCTCCCTCCGTCCCTCCCAGCAAGATTAAGTTCATCGAGCCAGGCAAACCCCCATAAGAAGTTTAAGGATAACCAATGCATATAATTTTAAATTTTATATATTGCATGGTATTTCTTAAGCTTGTAGCCTCGTACTACGTACTAACTAAATACTAAAGGGAGCACATGCAAGTCACATTACATGAAGTAACTTACCTGATTATAAAGGTGATAGAACAAGCCCACCAACAAAAAGTCAGAAACCAGTTTTGTTAATCCAACTTTGGCAATTGCATCTTTAAATCCATGCTGAATTAGCTGGGGTCCTTCAATCTGAGTTGTGAATAAGAAAAATAAATATTAAATTACAGTTGCATAAGTGACTCGAAAAGTACATGATAGATTTACGGATCACATTTCAATAATCTCATAAACAATGCACTGCCATTGCAAGCTAACCATACAAACAGCACGCAGACATATGTAGATATACAATATAAAGAAATGGTTGACACTAAGGCCTTGTTTGCTTCAGCTTCTCACCTGGCTTTTTTAGTTGGAAAAGCTGAAAAGTCAGAAGCTGAAACAAATAGGATTCTGAAAAGTTTGCTTTTGAAAAGCTGAAAAGTAAGCTTCTGATGAAATAAACTAAAAGTTGAAAAGCACATTCTAGAATGCTTTTCTGGCTTTTGGTGTGCTGAGAAGCTAAAAATATATTACAAAAGCCAACATTCAAATTTTATCAGCCTGCTTTTTCAACTAGCAACCAGCCAGATTTTCTAAAAGCACAAAAGCAAAAGCCCAAAAAACAGGCCCTAAGAGGTGTTGCACACCATACTAATGGACAGAGATTCATAATCATCTATAATGAGCAAACATGATGATACTGCAAATTATTTTGGCCATGATGAGGGCAGTTGCACAAATTAGGAAGAAGCAATGAATCTGTTGTTAATCACTCGTCATTTCTCAATTGTTCTCATATTGTGTTTTATCTATTCATTCTTGTCACTTCTCCATAAGATGATTACAATATTGTCCAATTTTGTTCATCATGTACTTGTCTCTGAATATGTGTTTATTAGTAAAAAAAAAACTAGGTATTGTGAGAAAAGAACGGTTGGTTCATTAAGAATTCAATGTAAATGACAAAAGAGAGACTTACAATGATTGCAGGAGGAATGCAGACAATGAGAGCAATTATTGAAATGTACGCATACAAATTTGTACTATCCATGTCCGTCTGTGGCAATGGACAACAGTAAGAAAAGAAGTCAGGAATTATAAACTGTACAAATAAAGAGTGATAGATGATTATAAAATGTCCGAGCCGCAAGACACAAACCATAGCCTTCTTCGAGTAGATACTTCGGTAGGTGAAGGAAATATTAGAGATCATGGCATTAATGAAACCAGTCCAATTGAACGAGAGTTCAGTGAGGGATGCTATTGAGACTCCTGATCATTTGAAACAAAATAAATAGAAAATGAGTATAAATACATGGAAATTCTGAGAAATCGTCTTAAGGTATCTTATCAAAACACGCTGGAAAGTTCAGATAATATGAGAATTACCAAGGACAACAGGAAGAAGAGACAACCAAAGGGTTAGTGGAACTGGTTGTCCAAGGATAAACTGAGAAGCAGACGCACTGAAGAATGGCTCCAGAGCTGCATTAGAATCAGTAAAACTGGAAACATGTCAACATAATGAACAGGAGGGGACAGGGATAAGAGTAATAAATCAAAATATGATAGAAGCACCTTTAATAGTATGGGCAAATGAGACAGCTACAGCAGCGAAGGACACAGTGCTTGTTACATGGCCGATGGCGTGGCAAACAGCAACTGGAATCAGTTGCTTCAGAAGTGATGAGTTCATAGGCTGCAGAAATTCAACATATGCTGGGTTCATCAGTTCTTGCCAGAAACTTTGTCACTAATATACAAGATAGCTCTGGATGCCAAACAGCTGGTGAGGATAGATATATAACTTTTTTTTTTGAGCCTAGATATATAACTTTTTGCTAACACCAAGGTAAATAATGCATTCTCACCTAACTTACATACATTTCCACATTTTCATAGACATAAACAAGTGATGTACTTCCTAAATGTACACCATCACAGTCCACAAGAACCTAATAGAGGAGCAAACATAAAAAAAAAAATTGAACATAAACACGCGTAGAACAACTGGATTTTCTGCTAAGCAATTAACTGTGTTTCCAACATGTTTTGAGTCATATGTTTGCTCCAGTATCAAAACTGTACATACAATTACATATGCAGCTAACTACATTTAAGCAATAAGAACCAAAGTAAAATTTTCCCAAAGCACATGCTTAATGTCATTGAAAACAAAGGAACATAAGTTTAAGAGGTAGTTATCATAACCAAAAAAAAAACAAAGAAGAGCAGGGTGCTTTAGACATACCGCACGCTTTGGGAGACCGAAGCTCCAGCCAATAAGGCAGTATACCACTCCAACCAAAAGATGGTTCACTGACACAAAGCTGCAATAGCAGTTACATGTTTTATGGATCATTGAAGAATCTGCTCACAGCATTAAACAAAAATAAAATGCGCAAAAATACAATAAACATACTATGGATAAGGGAAGTAGTCGAAAATCTTCTTGTTGAGGATGTTAAATATCACATTCAAAAAGTACCTGCAAATTTGGACCACAAAAAGGCACTTAAAACCACTGTGGAAAGGAATTTTCAAGTGCCAATTTATGTTGTACAACATTGATGAGTGAACATACCACAGGAAGAAGAAGAAACCAGTTAAAAGAGCTGGATATCTCTCCGCAAATCCCTTGGGTTTGATTTCTCTGTAATAGGAAATTCCCATTTTGTGTTACAGAAAAAAAAGTGCAATTACACCTTACAGGCTTACAAAAGCTGAAATCTCAGAAACTAGTATAGATCATTTTCAATATCATATCAAAATATAATGCTTCTTCCTCCCCTTGTATGAGGAAATGAATGCAAAAATGTCATCTCTCCAAACTTATTACATATTTAAAAGTATATTCCACTGGGGGTTAAATCTTAATTTTAGAAGTTAAAATTTTCAAACTATTATGACTAGACTAAGTTTCAGACTTGTTTCCAGCATTCAATAAGCTTCCATTTAGGCTCCAATGTACTTTGGGGGCACAACATTGCATCCTAAGCTGCAATGTAGCTCCATCACGAAGCAATACACAAATGGTCTCTGTATTTCAGATTATGTGATGCTAAGGTAGCATTCTGATTTGGGTTGAATCTGTGTTCTGCTACCGTTTGATATACCATAGAACAAAGTGTTCTGTACTCTAAATATCGCAGTTCATTTCAGCTTGAAAAGCATGTAGTAGTCAATACTAACTCTAGAAGCTTCCACAAACACAAAATAAGACCAAAAGGAAAAAATGTGAATCACACCGTTCTGAATGGACGAATATGAGGTACGGGGCGCGCGGATCACTGGTGAGCCAGAGGCACTCACCCGGCGGATGCGGAGGAAGCAGCAGCTGGAGGCGCGGGAAAGAGCTGCCGCCTGGCTGGATCAGACAGGGAGACGGACGACGAGGGGATCACCGGCGCCGGACGGAGCTGCCTTCCGCAGGAGAGGCGAGCGCCGTCGGGGATAGAGGCTGCGAATGCGAGGGACGGGTACTCGCGCCGGCGCAGGAGATGAGGCGCATGCGCACGGGCGGCGGCGGCAGCGCCGGGGAGCGTCCCCAAGGCCGCCATTTGGGTTCGTCGGGAAGGAGAGCGGGTGCGGCGCGGTGGCGGCGGACGGCAACGGGAGGAGCAGGGTTTTGGGTGGACGGATGCGAGCGCGCGTGGGGTCAGGCAATAGAACGCCAAAAATTCTGCTGGGGGCCCAAGAGGCAGGACGTCGGCGTCCGCATTCGGCCTGTTAATTTTCATGTTCTATCAATAGGACAGATGTCAGTATCGGGGTCATACAAATGCATTTTTAATCTATTTTCAAAAAATTAGAATATTTCATCGTAGATATAGTTTGTCCCATGACGAAATCAAACATCACTAGAAAGATGGCGCGGCATGCAGCGCCTGATTACTCATCCAATAGTACTATAGAATAATTCTTATTGAAGAGTAAATATATAATTGGATATCTAAATAGAATGTTTAATCAATAGAAATTGTATGCGTAAAAATACTATTTTACTATCAAATCAGTGCACTAAAAATCACAAGTGAAGAACCTATCTTAGACTTCTGAAGAGGGCACTTACATACGTGTAAGTGTAATTTTACATAGAGAAACATTACAAGATTTACCCGTAATATCAATCAGAGAAGTATCCCTGGATACTTCAACATAGCCTTAGTAAGCTGTTCTGTTTACCGAGTAGATTTTGACAAGGCAATTTCCTCTAGGTGCTTTAATTTAGGCTCACGTTTTGACTTCATGCTAGCTTCTTGAGCTTCATCTTCCTACAACTTCTTACGGCACACCTTAAACAATACTAGAAAATCTGCGCGGCAATTGCCGCGCTTTTCATGTATGTTTTTGTTGTGCATCTCTAATTAAAACAGTATATTTTAAATTTATTATTTAACAAAGAGAAGTATAGTTGCTTTAATATATTATACAAAGTTTCATAAACATATATTCCGATCTCAAAAAGAAGTTGTTGACATAGTGTTTAAAACATAAGTGTGACCATTGTTATTTATAAAATATTTAATAAAAAGTAGCATCGATACACTTTTAAAAAAGTATTTTTAAAACAAATTATTTCTAATTTTATAACTTAATAAATTTAATAGTATTTCTAATTTATATTGGTAATGTTTGATTAAAACATTGCGTTCAAAGTTACTAATTTTTTTAAACTAGAGTTGTAAGCCAGAAAAAGAATTTAAGTTATCTAAATATATATTTTCATTACATATAAAGATCTTTAATTGTAGCATATACTTACAAGATATAGAAATAGAATAAATTTATAAGAACTTTTTATATTTTTTGAAATTGTTCTATTAAAACTATAGCAAAAATAAATTTGATTTAACAAAACAGTTACAGTTAATTTTTTATATCTATACTATTGTTTATGTTTACTACCATGTACTCTCTTCATTCCTAAATTATTATTTACCGTTGTTTTTTAATATCATCTTTGACTATTCAACTTATCTAAAAAATTAATTCAAATATGTAAATTTTTAAGTTGTGATTCAAATAACTTTAATGATAAAGCAAATTATAATATATAAAATTTATAAAAAAATTTAATATGACCATAGTCAAAATTTATATTAAACCTAAAAAATCTAAAGCGATGGCATGACCGTTCATGCTGCTCTCACCGAGTAGAAGCACGTTGACCGGGGCAAGAATTTTTTTCTCTTTTCTAATATCCACCGTTAGATTTTAATCTGACGTTTAATATTTTTTGGGATGATGTGGCACAACGAAGTTTGAGAGAACGCTTGCGCTTTAATATATAAAGATGGGGTCGTAGTCCATGAATACTTTGTGAATATTTAGACTCAAGATTTGAACTTGCCTGATTAAAGTGGCCTTTTGTATTTTGTTCCAAAATAGAGAGGATAATGGGCAGTATCACCTTGCTATTCTGTTTGAAAAACGCTTTAACGTGATCATTGCTCCATAGAGAGAGCTCTCCGGCACCTGCAAATAAAGGGAAAAATAATACAATATTAGCTCTAAAATGGCTTGATTTATCACTGCTAGTAAAGTGCACAATATGATATCATTAAGTAAAGAATCAAGTAACAGACAAAATAAGGAAGGTCAAATTGAGATTTCAGTGGCTAAAATATCAAACAAAACGACTCGGTGTCTTCTGGAAACACAGAAAAAGTGGACTCCAACTACTTTTTCATTAACTCTACCTCACTCAATATTAAAACTCACGTTTGAGGAAGACATAACAAGCATGCTCCATAACAGCTAAAAAGTTCATCATTGTACCTCAGTCTTGTAAGTAGCTTATTATGTTTGACCGGAATGGAAAATTAGTGGGTGCACATCCATAAAGCAAACTTGTTTCAGTGAGGCCCAGTGCCTTAACATTGCAAATATCATCCAATCTTCTACAGCTGAGTACAGATCTTTAGAAACTTGCAGTAAGATTATCTGCCCTAATAATACTACTTAGATTTGAATCATTGTGAGGATGTACATAACCAAAACAGCGGCAAATTAACAATGAAGATTTTTTTTTTCATTTATCCACTTGTGTTAGTAATTCCTTATACATGATACATGGACATCAATTGCAAGATTTATATGGGTCACTGAAACACTCGGTTTTCATACCTGCTGCCCAAATAATGCAATGTGTTTGAGACTTGGAATTACGAAGCTAAAGTAGTTACTACCACAACAATCATCATTGCAATATTTCCTCTGAGCCTCCAGATGGTTGTCTCGCTCTGTACCTCCAAGGGTTGCATGGTTAAAACAACAAAGAAATGATAAATGCAAATTCTAGAGTAAATTGTAGTCTTCTTGCCTGAATTTTAAGCGGAATTGAAAAGTAATGTCAGAACTGATTGGCACAGATTAACTCAGATTCTCAACAGGCCTCCTTCCCATCAGCAGCTCAAGAAGCACAATCCAAATTTGTATATATCGCTCTTCTCAGTGAGCTTCCCTAAAATTGTCACACTTATAGATTGAATTTTGTTGTTGACAAAAGCTTTATTTGCAGGTGTAAGAGCTGATAACATACCATCTAATAAGTACTCAGGGGCCACGTAACACAATGTCCCAGAAAGCTCCATGCTTTTATCGTCATCGTTCCTCCTGGTGACTGCAAGACCAAAATCTGAAATCTTCACACGTGAGCAAAAAAACATATATAATGAATATTCACAAAATTTGACCACCTTGTGAACTCTAAATTGCAGTCAAGCTGAATGATAAGTTGAACTCAAAGAAAAAGGTAGAAATGTACATGAGCTTTAATTTCCATTCATGTCGGACTGTGGGTGAACCAATTAGTTCTCTGCAAGCACAATCCATGTAAAGTTAGAGAAGGAAAAAGAAAACCTTCAGAATGATCCAATTAAACAGTTTTGAGACCGCTTTCATGTGTGTTCCGGGAAATTAAATGAGCGGCATCAGCCAATGACCCAATACATCTAGGAATTCACTTAGGTATTTTGCCGAACATGTGGCATGCAGAAATGCAGAATGTACACCAAGCAGTGGGATGAGTTGTTGCAGCGTCGGCTGCTGAAGGTCACAGCTTTGCTGCTCCACGTCGCTCCTCCGCATCCAAACGCGGGAGCAGCAAGACCAACGACGTCGGAGCAGCAAGGATGGACTGGCGAGGGCAGGGCTGAGTTGGGGTGGAGGGGGGGGGGGTTTCTCCAGACATCAGCGTGATGACTCTGAGAGAGAGAGAGAGAGAGAGAGACAGAGAGAGAGAGGCAGGGCAGGATGGGGGCTGGGGTGGCCGATGCAGGGGCAGGGGCAGGACCTCCGGTAGCCGACGACGGGCGGGGAGCGGCAGCTTGGACGGGGGCGAGCTGGCACCGGGGGTAGCTGCGCACGCCGCTCCGCAGGACGATGAGGCGATGCGGCCGATGAGCTGGCGGCCGGGGCAGGGAAGCTACCGGAAGAGGCAGTTGGAGAAAAGAAACAAGGAGAGATCGATTGCAAAAATCAACGGTCGAGATTTATTCGATGACGTGGCATCGCGAGAGGCGGAGGCACGGTCCAGGATTCGTATATTAAGATGTATGGGCAGACTTAGTGAAATCTAGCATGAATATATAACACGGTGCTAGTGATGCTAGTCAAGTGTAAGGATCATTGGACTACTCAGAGGCTTGAATCGGGAGGGCCATAAAAGTTGCAAGCTACTTACTCTGTTCTAATATTATTGACGACATTGATTTTTAATATCAATTTTAATAATTTATTTTATTTTAAAACTAATTTAAATAAAAAATTAAGTCATGATTCAATTATCTTTAATGATAAAGTATTTTTCAAAAATGTATTACATTTCTGTTAGTTTTGAATAATACAGATAGTAAAAAATAATGTTAAAAGTCAACTGTGACAATAATTTAAAAACAAATGAAGTAATTAACTAATTTCTTCACTAGCCAAGGATAATAAGGAAGGTAAAAATATATAGGCTCTACAGAATTCTAGCAAGATAAGCCCATGTGTAACCATGCTTGTGGAAAGAGAAACAAACAACTCTTAAGTAATCTAGCAAGGTAGAAAGTGTCGGCGTTTGGACCACCGACACAGTAAATATACGATCGTGGGGGATGGTATGCTTTCAGATTCGATATGGCCTAATCTGAGATAGACTCAAGGGGATTTTTACCTGGTTCAGGCCACCCAAACGGTGTAATATCCTACGTCTAGAGGACGGATTATCTCGAGGATTGTGTTACAAGATGGGCTCCTCTCTTCGCGGAAGGACCCAGAACATGGGTGAACGGGGGTGCTTGCTCGGAAAGGTGCGAGGATCCTCGGGTTCTGATGGAGCTTGAGTTCGTCTTCCGCGTGTTTGTGGCTGTTGCTTGTGGTGGTATTCGACCGTTGTCTCTGTCGTTCTCCGGGCCTCTTTTTATATAGGAGGGAGCTCTGGGGTTACAAGTAATAGGCCCTACGCGATCCTACCGTCTCGCCGACAGGTAGGCCCTTCTGTCGTTGTCGTTATCATTTCGTTTCGTCCAGGCGTGATCATGACCCGTCGCGTCGTGCGCGACGGCGGGTACAATAATGCTCGTCCGACGCCATCGCGCCGGCTACAGTGCTGTCCCGTCGTGTCTGGCAGCCGTTACAGCTTTCTGCTGGAGTGTCGCCGTGGTGAATCTCGTCTTGTCTCGTTGGGACGGATGGCAGCTGGTCACTAGAGTAAATGTACCATAACGCGATACTTACCTCCTGAGGGTCGATCCCGGGGGTCGATCTCCGGAGGCCGGGGTCTTTACGCTCCTACGCGGCCGACATGGCCGCCGTAGGGGCGTCGCTGAGGGGTCGGAATCAGTGCCGCCCGACCCCCAACTTTCGTCCGTCGGAATGCGATCTGTTGGGTACTCGGGGTACATGATCCCGACAGAAAGCAAGACACTCTACAATACTATTAGCAAAAAAAGAAACACATAATATCATGTGAAAATAATAGAGAGTAATCTTCGATTTTTCTTCGGGTATCAGGTATCGGAAGGATGATACTTGGTGCTTGAGCACATTGGTGCCGCTGCTTACAAGCTGGATCATCCCCGGACAACATGATGCATGTTGGTAGTTTTTGGCTCCACGGATCAGTCTGTCCTGGGATGAAATGGTAACGGATCTGACAATGTCCCGTACTTGGTTCTCTGTATTGAATGAATTTGTCCAGGATAGATTGGTTAGGGTTTTACGAATATTCCGTAGAGATGCTGAACCATGCGGTGCGGGGAAAATGATCGAACCACTCCATCCAGCTTTCGTTCATTGCGTTTCCTTCACCCCTAACCATTTTTCTGTCACTCTGTGCTAGCCTTGCCGCCAACTTCAACGTGCCTGATTTCCATCGAATGCTACCGACGAGTGAATCAGCTACGCCCAAAAAGTGATGCCCGTTTACATTTTGGACATGAATGCAGGAAGTTTATTAATAGGAGAAAATTAGTGATGCTTATCATTTATTGGTTTTCCTGTGCATCAGAACTAAATTGACTGTTAATTTTGTGATTGCGCTGTTGTATATGGATACTATGGATAAACCATTTGCACCATCCTAAACCATTCCATTCAGCCAACCAACCAAACAAATATAAATACCATTTCATTCAGCCTACCAAATATCGTACTGGGATGATTTAATCCAAAATTAATCCGTCTGTTGAACCATTTTATTTAGGATGAAATTGGTTCGAGCAACAAAACGTAGTTTTGAGTTTATCAAGGATCACACATCAGTCTTCTCCAAGCTCCCTACTACTCTGACGCTTGAAGTTGGTGATCTCGAGCTAGAATAGATGTTGGATAGAAGGCTAAAAAAAAGAAGGTAATACCACAATTACATAGGTTCTGATCAAGTGGAGTAATTTTCTTGCTGAGATGGCGACCTATTGAAAGATTACTAGTGTAGTGGGCGCGCCGTTGCGCACCCATTGCTGAGTTTAAATGTAGAAATATGTTTAAAGTGTTCATCGTAGTTAATAGATATAAAATAGCAATGCAGTTGAAAGTTAAGCATCGTAATAAAATGTGAGACAGTGGCAACACTCAGCTAAATTTACACTAAAGAAACATAGATACAGGTAAAGCATCGCAGAACATACTCTGTTTTACGTGTCATCGTGGTGTACAAAGCATTCACTCTAGAACACAGCACATAAAATTAGAAGAATAAGAAGGTATGTTGCAACAAAGAGGTGAAGAAAAGACAACAGAAATCGAAAGGAGGAAAAATTCAACCGGCAACAATTATATATGTAGCGGAAACAAGTTTAGATGCGTACTGGGCCTTTTGTTGATATTGTAGTACTACATAATATGCAAGCAGGATACATAAATAAAGTATAATATATTTTTAAGGGCCAATGCCAACATTACATCAAGAATATGAAGAAAGTCACACTGAGAGCAACAGTATGGAATAAAGAATCAAACAATACTGGAGAATGCATTTTATACACTTACTATGCAATGGCGCTGCAGCAATCAATGGTGGCATCTATTCATAGAATTATTCTTTTCCTAGAGGAATCTGTTAACAGTAAGGGCAAACACAATGTATGACGATCATCTCTCTCTAAATGTACCAAAAATACTATCTTGAGTGCATATCGCTTTTCACATTTTACTGTAAGGTACAGAAGATCCTATTCAGCAGTAAAAATTAGATTAGTGCTGCCATCACACAATAGGTACAGCTATATCACTTCAAATAAGCTGCAAGAATACATACAACATGTATAGTTTGGTTGCAAAATGGATTAAAAAAAACTAACAGGTTTCGATGGTGAATATAGAAATTCCTACTAAAATAAGCAAATTCCTATACAATCTAGAAGTGTCAGTATTAAATAATGTGATAGGGAGGACCTGCGGTCTTCATGTACCTGCAAAACGAACAAATCCACGATGCCGAAGAACTGAGCCATGTTGGCGACCACCAGGCACATGGACACCCAGGCCATGAGCTCCACCCACACCATGTCACACCCAGGCCGTGAGCACCACACCATGTCACTTATGGAGACCGGGACGTCTCATGACAGTGTCATCCTTGATTCTTCTCAGCTGCCCTCCAAGCAGGCAATTTGACGAACACCTTCCCTGCAGCTCACAAGCAGGGAGCCACCAACAACAATTGAGCTGGCAAGATTGCTCGAATTCCCCAGCATTAACAAAAGATGGGAAGAGGATTCACCCCAAGTTTCACCGAACACTCCAGCCTGCAAAAACCAAAGCAGGCTTCCGTAAGCATCTCCAATCCTTTTCAGCTCCTTCTGGCCACAAAAAGGAGAAAACAACAAGCATGCTTCGGTACCACAGAACCCTGCACAGCACCAACTGGCCAAAAGATTGCAACAAGATTACGGGATCTAGATTGTGTGCACCACCAACCGGCCAAAATATTGCAACAAAATTACAGGAGCTGAAGCAAGATTAAAAAAAAAATGGAGGGGGCTGAACTCATCTGAACTTGTGGGGCATCGTCTCCAGTCGGCTTTATACCACCACCCCACCGGATCTAAGCATCAGCTAGACCTGGTTGTTGCCACGGCGAAGAAGACGGGAAAGGTATGGCGCTGTAAGAGGTCGATCCACCCGCGAACGCGGATGAGAAAGAGCAGTAGCCGTGGACGGGTGCAGCAGGCAAGGCGAAGCATCGCGGAGCCGGTGCGTCGGAGAGGCGGAGCCAACGACAGCGCGACGGACGCGGACACGTCAGACGACCAGACGGAGCAGCCGACGAGGCCGAAGAAGCAGCCGCCGACCGCCGGCGACGGTGCGGTGGAGAGGACGAGGTCTGAGCCGCGAGAAAGAGGGAGCGACGAAGGGATCGATCTGCTCCGGCCGGTCGAAGGGAATAACGATGGCAGTGGGACCCACAGGAGGTGTCTGTTCAACCGAAAAGCGACACGTGGCGGGAATAAGGCAGCATTTTTCACCAGCGGCGCGAAGACC
This sequence comes from Zoysia pacifica, assembly GCA_001602315.1. Classification (NCBI taxonomy): domain Eukaryota; kingdom Viridiplantae; phylum Streptophyta; class Magnoliopsida; order Poales; family Poaceae; genus Zoysia; species Zoysia pacifica. The sequence goes on along the minus strand of BCLH01001005.1, from coordinate 35,299 downwards.
GCAGCCGACCGATTAGCATCTGACGGAGCGGGGCGCGGGAGTGCTGGGTGAGAGCGAGTGCGTCGCGGGGGGGAGCGCGCTTTATATGGGTAGATTAAATTCTTTCGGTACTACCAATTTTATCCAGCACCAGTCTAAGGATCCGCTGCTTCGCGAGAGGGGTGGCAACGTCAAGACTTGCTGGACTGCGCCAAGGATAATGGGCCTTGGGCCAAGAAGCTAGTCTACTTTAGAAGGAAATAGCAAAGGAATCCCAATAGCAAAAGAGTACTCCAGTAATCTGGTCATACTAATCGGACAAACGGAGAACTCAGACCCCGAAGTATAAATTTTACGAGAATTACGTAGTAATTTTACGGAAATCATTCAATCTTATAAAAAAAAAAAATTCTCACATTTCAAAGAAAACCTCATATTGCCTCATCCCTTTGATTTGTGTCGCTCTAATACAATTACAACTTTTGTTTTTTAATTAACGTCGTTGACTCTCAATATCACCTTTACTATTGGTTTGATTTAAAAAATTAGTTTAAATATGTAAAATTTTAAGTTGTGATTCAAATAATTTTAATAATAAATCAAATCATATAAAATTATTTGATATTTATAAAAAAAATTGAATAAGACGATTAGTCAAAATTAACGTTAAAAATCAATAAAAAACTGAGTTGGTCTAAGTAGAAGAAATCGTTGGAGCTGCAGAAATCAGCTAGGTGGTTTTCATGGAAAACAAAACATGAGTCTAAAACTGCTCTAAATCTAAAAATCAAAATTAACTGAAATTTGATTGAAATCCTATAATAAACTAGCTGATTTTTTTTTCTAGTTTACTGACCGATTTTATTTTATTGTTTTCATCATTTTTTACTTTCAGATTTTTAAACTTACAGATCTCACCGGCTTGCCTCTCAATTTTATCCGTTTATCAACATATTTTTAAGTTTTATTTACTAAAAAATAAATTATATTTTTTTTAACTAAACTGATGATGCCTCGGTTGAAACACATGAATTGCACTGAAAAAAGAAACGGGGAATAATCCGCGTTGGGGCCTGAAACGGGACCGAAAACCTGAAAACCGACCGGTTTTACCACTTTTCCCCCTCACACCCGTAGATCCAGATTCTTTATTCCACCTTGTTCCTCGTCTTGGCTTCGCTGATAGCGGAAGGGACCGGACCAGGGGAAGGAGCAAGCCGAGCGCCATGGTGAGATCCGTCCCCTCCTCTGTTCAAACCACTTTATTTCTCTCCTTCCCTTGGAATCTTTCGGTTCGATGGATCTCCGCTCAGTAGAACTCGTTTTCCTTACCTTCTTGTGTGATTTTGCTAGTCGGCGCTGTTCAACTTCAACTCCTTCCTCACCGTGGTGCTGCTGGTGATCTGCACCTGCACCTACATCAAGACGCAGTTCCCGGCCATCCTCAACGACCGCACTGGGTAATTCCTCTTATGTCTATGTTCGCTTGCTTATCGAATTTCAAAAGATTTGGGGGGAATTCCGTCATGGGCGCTCTATTCTGCCTGATTTCTAGTTTTCATTTTATTATTAGGCTAAAATTTGGGAGTCAATATCACTGAAATTGGCTTTGAACAATCTAACAGTGTAGTTGTTGTGAAACTGCTTTAATTTCAAGCAGTGGAAGTATGTCGGATGCCCAGACATGCAGCAGTTAGGTTCAGAGTTTGTTCCAACCTCGTTATATGGCTGATTAAGCCTACTGCCAGAGAAAAACTAATTTACTATCATAAATCTCTACCTTCTTCATATCAATAATGTTCTTAATAGTAACATATTTGAAAGGCCTTTATATTCCATTGTACTTACACATGATTGGCACGCAAGGTTTCTTAATGATCCTACGAAATCTAGAGCAACGAAAGGATGAAAGGAATATAAAGGAATCACTGTTTTATTTTCTGTTGCACAATTTTATCAGATGTCCTGATATATCTTTTGACATAATTCCTTATCACAGATTCCGTGGTTTCTTTTGGAAAGCCGCGAGGATAGGTATGTTTCTTGTCCCACTGGCTTAATGTCTTCCAAACTTGTTTCTTGTCATTGTTTTGCTAGACTATTGTTTGCGACATAAAACCCTTCTTTTCTCTATTTGTAGCACTGAACATTATTTTTTTAAGATGTCCTAAATTTTGGACTGAGCTTCATGATGCTAATATTGTTATTGGTGCTTTGCTGTTGATATCTTTCCCATTATCTTGGGAGAATGGTACTACCTCCGTCCCAGTAGAAGTTTATTTCTAACTTTTGTTGACTGACACTTTGACCAATGATTTTTATAGATTCGATTAAATTAAAAACCTAGTATTTGTACTTTTAAAATCATCAAAAGAAATGCTTTCATAATATATATAATTTATATTATTAAAACTAATTAAATTTATCAAAATCATTGATCAAAGTCATAATCAACAAAACCTAAAAATAAACTTCTATTGGGACGGAGGGAGTATTATAGTCTTCAGATCTTTATGTTGTTAATTTGTTGTTTATGCTAAAAAGGAAAAGGAGGAAAATGATATTCTAACTTTTGTTGTCGTATTCACAGATGAATGGTTAATTTTTTTTTGAGATAATTGTTTGTGTGACCCTGTTTTGAATGCTAATAGCCAATTTGACCTTATTTTTTCAACTTTGCTTATTTGACCCTTCTTTTTCAGCAAACAAGGGGCAAATTGGCTATTTGAAGTACATAAGTAGGGTCAAATAAGCAAAGTTAAAAAATAGGGTCAAATTGGCTATTAGCCTTCAAAAGAGGGCAAAAAAGCAAATGCCCTTTTTTTTCTAGCCACATAAGCAACAACAATAAATAAGAATCTTTGGTACGATGGTAGATGTCACACCCGGTTTTAAAACTAAAACCAAGTGACTCTTTATGTGTGCCCAGGAATAAGTTTCACACATAACGCAGCTTCATTAATGATAAGCCGAACTATGTCTCGAATAAACTAAATTTAACATATTACAAGAATAACTAAGAGTCTTATAAATTAATAGAAACCAAAGCATCGAAAAACAAAATAAAGCGTCTTGGGCTCCACAGGCAGATGACCGAAGTAGCTCGCCTAGACTTCAGCTCCAGGGTCTTCAATGTTCTCTCAGACTTCTTCTTCTACTGAGCAGTATTTATAAAGGCAAAGTTGAATACGGGATGTACTCAGCAAGTGTGAGAAAGTATGACATGTGATAGTAAACAAGAAAAAGACAGCGTATGGTTCTTTTGCATAAAAGCATATTATAGAGATACACATCCTATTAAGCACCTATTTACTAATTGAAATACATCGCGTCTATAGTCCAATCATGCCTACAACTTACCTAGTTGTAGCACTAACATAAAAACCAATCACAGTATCCCACTGTGATCACCAATCAAACCATACAAAAATCTCACTAATCATGTGAGGGTCTATGCAATGCTTGTAACCGTGAGCACGGCTGTCATGACAATTTTAACTCTGCAGAGATTATAAACAATTCTTCACGAGAAGTGATTTTATCTCTTGTTTCCAGGTGGACTAAAGAAATCTCCATTATATCTGTGCCGTCGCACTCGCACACTTCCTTTGGTGTGAAGGCCAAGAGATCACTTTAAGACTTTTTCATGACTTCCTCCAGTTTGTACGTGTCTACTGAGGTTTCACTTATTAAGACACTAATCGTAACATTAGAAAGACCCTCACTTGTGACAGATGGTTCTCGAGAGTAACCCTCTCTTCCCTACATATCTATCTCCAGACGGATCCAGGCGTAACCTGCTTTCCCTGCTCCATCGGTTGGCACGCACAGAACTGGTGTTCACCACTTACTACGCCAGGTCGCGCCTAGTTTTAGCTCGTGGTTGTATGGTAATACATGAGTGGTCGCTCCACGAACCGGTCTTTAGATTTGAGAAAATAGCATACCAAAAGACAGTGCTAGTAACACCGCACACAGCCCTACGCCAACCATATCCTCCAAATCACTAATCTTCAAGAGTTACTGTTAAATAACCCATTAATCCTCGTGAAGCAAGTATGATAATAAATCAAATTAATATCACCTATCTCGACAACAGCAAGCTAAGCATGTAATCTACCCAACAAAAAGGTAAACTAGAGCGACAAGGCATAATAAAGAAACTAGATGAATTCCTAATAATAGGTGCGCATTCAATTTTGAAATGGCCTAGAACACTTGCTTTGCTGCTCTTGAGAATAGTATTCAACTGCTTCAAACTCCTGCTGTAGGAAATCTTCGTATTGCGGGTCCGGGACGAAGTCGCCTAACGTACGAGAGCACAAACAATCAATCAATATGCAAAAAAACAGACTAAGATCAGTATGATTATCTCATGAATGCATAGGTTATTTCGATACTATCGTTTTGATATATTATTCACTGAAATCGGAGTTACAGTTTAAAAGTTATAGCATTTATAAGGTTCAGTGACTAATCTATAATTAATAATTAAGTTCTGAGGAGCTATCTGCAATTTAAGAAATTAATTAAGGACTAAAAAGTAATTACAAAAAAGTTCAGGGGCTAAAATGTAAATTTGTCATAGGGCAGGGACTAATTTATAATTAAAAATATGTATAGGGGTTTTTTTGTAAAATTGTCATAATTAATTATTGTTAATTTAATTATCAAATAATTATTACTATTAATTAGTAACTAATTATCAAATTTATTTCTTAGATTATTATTAATTATTTAATTATTTTATTTAGTAATTAACATATTAATCCGAAATTAATTAACTAAAATTTTTTAATTAATTTAATCAACTGGTCTTGATGACATCATCATGATGTCATGTTGACGCAGTAAAAGGTTTGATTTATTTTATTCGGAAAACACGGTTTAATCTGGCCCTTGATTTCAAATTGAAAGGATTTAACTATTTGGATGACGTGGCCTAATCTCCTACGTTAGATTTAGATCTAATGAATGTGGTAATTGTGGTGACGTGGCGTCGATCTAGGCCTTTGGTTTTGGATCGGGCGGCTCGGATTTAATTAGATCAAAGGAGAGGGTGCGATCTAATCTCGGTCGTCCGTCGGGATCGGATGGTTGGGGCAGCCCGCGCCTGGGCAGGGCGGTAGCCTTGCTGGCCAGCGGCGGCTCCATGGCCGGCCGCTTCGGCGAGCTCGCCCGAGCTCGTCGAGGCACGAAACTTGACGCGGAAGGCCTCAAAATGACGAGAAGAGGGAGGGGGTGCTCACCAAGGGGTCGGACAGGGTCGAAATGGCCGGAGTTGGGGTCTCGTCGACAAGGTGGCGGCTCGGGACTTCGGCGACGTCGCGGAGCTCCTCGAGGCGGCGGCGCACGACGGGAACTGGCCTGTCTGGGCACGGACGGCGCGGTGCAGGCGAGCTCGGGTTTTGGGATGAGAGAGAGAGGCCGGGGAGGCGGGGAATTTATAAGGGAGGGGGCGGTCGAGTTGGGGGCGATGGTTGGGAGCGGATAGAGGTGAAATCCCAAAGGATTCGGAGGCGATTGGCAGCGCACGCGCGGTTGCCGTTACGGCTGACTTCTGGAGAAGTGGCCGGGTTGAGGATGACGCGTGGGACCCGCGTGTCGGTGAGAGGACGAGAGTGGGGAAGGGGGGGGGCGCTCGGCCGGCAGGGGAGTTGGGCCGCGCGGGGGTGCGCTGGCTGGGCCGCACGGGGGGGTGTTGGGCTGTAGGAGGGGAAGAAAGGGAGAGGGCCCAGGGAAGGGTTTTGGGATTTTCTCTTTTCTTTTGTTTTTATTTCTTTGTTTAGTTCTTTTGCTTCTTTTTATTCCTATATTTATATAATTGTTAAATTTCCATTGCAAATTTTATTTGGATAAAAAAGGAAATGCTATGCAATGGCATGAGATGAAATGCAATCCTAGTATTTTATTTGGAAAAGAAATTTTATTCTATACTAAAATTGTGAAATGCATTTAAGAAATTTGAATTTTTAATATTCTGAAAATGTTGAATTTTAGGTCTTTACATTAGATAACATATCATTATGGGTGTAACTAAGAGGGTTCATGTGTGCAGCAAGTAGCAATGCAAAAAAGGTATAACCAAACTTACAGCAGGTCAGCATGATTACATTAGGTTTGATCTTAGTTAGGTTATACTTGTTCCCCAAAAAATGATCAATGCATATGGTTTTTCATTGAGACCAAGGTATCCCCCCCCCCCCCCCCACACACACACACACACTGTATTGACCCATAGTACTGCCTTAGAATTCGCAAAGTTTCTTCAGTTAACCCAGCCATCCACCTGGTGGTGTTTATCCCGTCATGGGCAACAGACATGGCACATTTCATTAGTAAATTGTCAGGTTTTTCTGAACAGAGCACACTATCTTACAGTTCGTTGTTGAGTTATCTATCAACTTCACTGTCCTTGTTGAGTACAGATATGCTTTCTGTTATATTATGCAAATTACTCAACCAATGACCAATTTTATGGCAAATAGCCATACAAAATAGCCATGCATGCACTGGTAAGACGAATGGTCAAAGTTGAATTTAAAAGTCAACGGCGACATCAATTAAAGAACGGAGGGAGTAGTCTGTCAAGAACTGGCAAGGAAGCATTATAAGAGGAGACTTTCTTCTCTTCTCCTCTTTTACCCTGTAGCTGCCCTGGGTACTTCTGCACAATTCCATTCTCCCTTTGTCACGCTTCAATTCCTTGAGACGTTCTAAGCACATAGCATCACAACTAGAATCGTCACCCTTCCCTTTCCAGCAGCAATATTATAGACTTACAGCAAGTTTCGCATATGTTTTATTCAAGCTTATCATATTAGTCTTCCCGAAAAAAAAAAACTTTAGCATCTATGAAATTATCTGGTCCTTGTCATAAAAACTCAGACTGGGGAACTTAAATTATGCAGGAATGACAAATGAATCAATAAGTTATAACTAAATCATTGTAGCTTGTGTATTAGAGGTTTTATGGATTTACACATCAAGGGAGTTTAGAGAGTTGTAGTACAATGATATAAAGTAGAGTAGCGCTAGACGAATCTGCCCAAATACTTGTGCAAATGACCAGGAAAGCTATTAAACATGGGACATGTTAGGGGTTTAGACGCATTTATAATAGCGACTTTTTTTCCCCCTGTGAGAACTTGATCTGATAAAAAACAAGCTCTGGGACAATTGGATATCTAGGACCCAGTCCTGTGACTTTCATCCATGCAATGACTTATATTATTGATTAAGGATAACCTTGCACCACAATATTGTAATCTAAAGAAACTTATAGTCAATAAAAGGCATAGACATGTAGGACAGATGTAATCCACTGGAGAAGTGTCATTCGTACTTATTCTTGGTTTATAGGAGTGGCATTAGGATTACTAGTGTACTGTGATGTTGTAACTTTGCCTATTTCAACATATTTTACTTAGCTGTGTGCCGGTATCACCCTCCTGTTTCTGTAAGTGGTGCTTTGCCAGGATTTGTTTGATATGTCATGTATATATTGCCAACTTGTCTGGCTCTATCGTTGTGATGGAGTGAGACATCAAACACATGAGACTGGTACTTGTCAGGCAGTTGAAAATCAATGATTGAGCACATTGTTATTCGTTCCAGCATAAGCAGTGACACACCATTTATTCATCCCAGCTTAATCCATGAAAAAAATAATTTTGTTAGGGATATATTGTACCCTTTTGTATTTTCCTATTCTTTATTTTACACATTTTTAGTTATTGAATTCACTGGACCTCTGGTAAACAACCCTTGAATTTATTTTATCTCTAATGCAATAAACTAGATAATAAAATAATGGTGAAATTGGTAATACTTAACTAGGAAGTTTATCGCTAACAACTAAATTCCCTGATCAAGGTAATTGTTGCTGCCCCCTATGTCCATGGCCCTTTGTGTGCAGCTGAAATACCTTAATCAATGTGATTAATTTTTGTAGGCCTTTTTTATGTGATAGACCCAATGTGATGAAAATGACGGCCTCAATAAGTTGACAGTTTGTTTTTGCATTTGGATGGTTTTCTTGTCACTTTTAATAGGACTCCTCAGATCTCTTCTTATTATGGAATATGTTGATCTACCTTTTGAAATCTTACCAGAGACTCTTCATAGCATTTGAAGATTAATGTAATGTTTCTCTTATTTTTATCAGGAGAGAGATTGAGCCCATGGGTCTCATTGGGGTGCTTCGCTATGGGGATATCTACAATCTTCTTCTAAGGCCCAGTTCTGATTGTAGTCTAGGATGCAGACTTGCTTCGCTTACAGAAAGAATGTCCTATTTCATTTTTCCTCATGAATTCAGAGAAATGTTTTTTTTCCTCAACATTGGGTTGGATAAAGAGGGGGCAGTGTCTCAGCAAGAGCTCGATATACGACTGCTACTGCTTGAATGATCTGTTGATGGTGCCACTTATAACTGTACGTTGAAGCGGATGATGTTTGCAAACTGTTGTCAAAGATTGTGCGTCGAAGATGAAGTCAATGCTCATATGTTGTACTACCATATATTATCTGATTTGTTGTTTTGATGAAAATATTTGTCTGTTCCAGTACCATATACAGAGCCAAATTTTACAAGAGTGAACATTCTTAGCTGAAACCTTTTTCTGGCTCATTTAAAGTGATAGCTTCATCTATGATTCAGTGTCGAACCATTTCCATTTCGCTGTGGCAGTGTTTGCTACCATTTCTACTGTTTTTTAGGAGAAACAAAACATTTCTACTTTTCAAACGCACTCTTAGGCAATTAAAGAAAAACACACTATTAGACATGTTACGTACATTGCCTTGCCTCCATTTTCCTTTCGCAGAGATATCTTCAAGGGCTACATATATAGCGGAATGTAGTTATTTTTTAATTGTTGTTGCTGTTAAATTGCTTTATTCAAAAAAGTGTAATGTGCTTTGTCAGTAATAGAGTATACTCATGCTTATTTTGAGTGTTTGGGTCAGTACTGTGTTTTTGAAAAAAAAAAAATGTATGTTTTGCAATGTCATGTACTGTCCATAAACTAAAATCTAGAATTGACACTATAATGATCGATGTCATGTACGTACATATCTTTTGCAATGCTTCTTATTATGGCAAATTAACAGCACGTTGTAGAACATACAATTCCAAATACGGTGCCACCTATGAGGCAGGTCTGCAAGTTTATTAGCTGAAGGGACACTTTCCTCATGATTTTGAACCCAAAGTACTTAGGAACGAGTCCACCTCCCCAAGTTCCTTTCCACTGGGCAGAAACTTCATGCAGATCGGGGGATCCACCTTCTTCATCGTCAGTATCGCCGTCGGCAACGCAAACAATCCTTCCCCGCTCATGAGTCCCGCCGCCACCGCCGACGACAGCAGCTCCGCACTCCTCCCATCAACCCTGTGCCACACGTACAGCAGCAAACTGCCGACGCACATCGGAATGGGCACCGCCGGTCCGGCGAAGAACGGCAGCGCCACCGCCGTCATGCTCGGGATGCAGCACTGGATAGCCCAGCCCTTCTTCTGAGCCACCAGCTTGAGCACATCGATGCCCAGCGTTATCAAGAACCCAACGACGCAGAACACGACGCAGTGCTTGGGCAGCTCCTTGACCCCTCCCATGCCGATGATCCCGATGGCGCGGTAGACGCCGGCGTAGGGGCAGGGGAAGTCGGACTTCAGGGATCCGATGGGGAAGCTGTGCTTGACGGTCTCCTTGAACGCGTAGAAGATGCACGGGTTGATGACGGCGCCGAGTATCACTCCATAGACCTGGCCCGCCAGCATGGCCTGCGGCGAGGTGAGCGTCATGTACATCGTCTTGAAATCTTGCATGCACTGCGACGATATGTGCGTGGCCGCGTTCATGATCCCGCAGGCCACGAGGCCGGCGACGATGGCGCCGGGGTGGCCGATCCACGCCGCGATGACGAAGATGGTGAACTTGGCGTAGGTCGGCGCGGCGGACCAGTCCGTCAGGCCGACGCCGTAGGTGTTGCAGAAGGAGAACACCGGCGCGATGGTGTAGAGCGCCAGCACGTGGTAGAATCTTATCTGGGGGAAGATGGAAGGGATGACGATGGCGGAAACTGTTACGCAGATGATGTATCCGATGACTGGAACCGGGAGAGGGACTCGCTCCGTGATGAGCTTCTCGATCCGTTTACGGTCGTCGTAGGAGAGACTTGGGTGCTTGGTGATGTAGTGAGTTGATCCTGACGATTCCTGTTCTTGCTTTTTGCTGTACAAGTCCAGCATTGAGGTGGTGATGACTGTGAAGAAGTTGAAAATGCCGTCCGTCAGGATTATTGTTATGCCAAGGAACACCTAGCACAAGTTTTGAAAGCAAGTGAATATATGTAGTGGTAGCTCTAGCAAAACAAATCATAATCCAAAGTTATTGGAATTGAAAAAAATGAAATGAGCATATTTTTTTTTCTATTTAAGCAGAATCTAGACGAGTACTAATGCATGTTGATTAAAGTGTGGCTGAGCATGTGTCCTTTTGTGTTTTGTAAGATATATATATATATATCTTAGTAAAGTTCTAAAACGTCTTTGAACAAGTAAAAAAAATGATGGGATTTCTAAAAGTGGACAAAACTCGATGGTAATGTCTAAATGGATCTTTTGTGGACGAAAGGCATACAAAAGGCATAGTTGTCAACAATGTGTTTTTTTTTTGGACATTAAGCATAAACATACCTACGTAAACTTTGACACTAAATAGATAAAGCTGTAGTACATACCTTATATCCATTTGATCCATTCAAACTTGTTGTACTTTTCTCGTGATACCAGTCCCCTTGTTTGCTTTCGATATATGGGTACAAGAAACCCCAGGAGATGATGCCTCCAACAAGCAAGGCGATATTTACAACATAAGGGCAAATCATGCCAAGACCGACGTACATTGCAGAGAAATCAAAGTAGAACCTGTTGGCACAAGTTATAAGATCATTTAACGGTGCATGCAAATAATAAAGATTAAAAAAAGGAATTGCTACACAGGTGATGAACAAACTGTGAAATAAAGGCCTGGAGTCTACTAAGGGTCAGTTTGAAATAAAGATTACAAACGGTGCATGCAAATAATCAGCAGAAACTACATTTTCAGCTTTCAACTCTTTAGTTCATTTCAAACTTCATAGAATCAGGCAAGAATCACTTTTTCTGAAAAATAGCATTTGACATAATTTTTCTGATTCTATCTGAGAATCAGGAGTTGAAAGCTTTGCTAAAAAGGTTTTAAGTTTCAAATTTTGGCTCACATACGGTTAGCAAATTATTATTATAAGTTGAGCTGCTATTATAGTAGCATAGTATCATAATGATTACCCACCTTCGTGCATATAGTTTCAGTCCAAAAGTTGGGAAGGATTGAAATCCACAATTGTCGCCTGACGTGTAGAACCACTGGAAAGCGGTCCACAGAAAGCTACCGAGAAATGACTTGAGGAGTGTGCCAACCTGAAGCCTATTTATATGACGAATTTTAGTACACTACTTAATTAGAACTAGTGTGCAAACTTCATTATATCATGTATGAGTTGAAATATTAGCGAATGCAAATCTTTCTTACTTTGCTACGTAAGCTCCTTCAGGTGTGTGGAAACTGTTAACAAGCAGAGCTGAAACTGTACCCGATGGGAATAACAATCTGTAGTCGATAAGCATGATCTGTACTGACATGAAAACAATCAGCATGATAATAAATTATGCAAGAGATTAACAAATATATGATCTTCTATGTGTGTATTTATTATCGTGAAGGTGTAAAAAAATAAATTCATTTCACTGGAATATGGGAGCATAGATTTCTTTCTCCTTTTTTCCCCTTAGAAAACCCCCTATTTCAATGACTTGACAGCGGACAAGAGGTGGACTAGCTACTAGCTAGGTGTAAATGAGTAGACAAATTTACTCTCTTCATTCTAAAATTATTGTTGCTGATTAGGTTCAAATTTGAATTATAGCCCGCTATAACAATTTTACAACAGAGGAAATACTTATATTCGAGAAGAGCAATGGGGGCATAACTAGCGGAAGGACTACCTTCTTGATTGGCACCAAGACCAGTACTGCAGGAAGGCCAATCATCAATAGAAACAGAATGAATGTTCCAGTTTGCACAGTGTCGATGATATCCTCTCGATTCGGATTATCAACTAGTGCCTTTGCTACAACGGAACTCATCCCAATTGTACACGTTGCAAAACCACCTGGGCAGCACAAGAAACGGTCATCAATCCATCACATCAAACGGATCACTCCAAAGTCCATTTTTTAAAATTCCCTGCAGGGTCGTCAGGAATCCTCGATCCAACCTGTGAGCGCGACGTTGATGCAGTTATTAACGGCGGTGACGACGAAGACGTTCTCCTGTCGGGAGAACGGCAGCGAGGCGACGCGCAGGCTCCGCATGAGCGCGACGGTCCACTTGAGGAAGAAGAAGCTGAGGACGGTGGTGGGCATGTTGAACGACGGCACGATGCCGGCGGTCATGTGGATGCGCAGCGTGATGAAGCAGAAGACGACGCCGAGGACCGCCGCGACGAGCATCGCCCGCGGCGTCACCTGGCCCCAGAACCCCGGGTGCGCCTGCGCCTCGAACGCGCGCTCCACGGACGGCAGCAGCCGCGGGTCGCCGATGTTGGCGTCCATAACGACCGAGCGAGCGAGAAGTGGGGCTGCAGCTCCTGGTCCTGGGTAGATACTGGATCGAGGTACGTACGTACGTGCTTTGGTGGCGCTTGGGGTTGGGGGTGTGGTGTGGAAGACGAAGGAAGAAGCGGGTGAGGATGTTTCTGATGGCAGCTGAGGGGTCGGGAGGAAGTCTAGCGCGGGAAGTGCAAAAATAGCACGCGGAGAACTCGCTGGTTGGGCCAGCGATCACCGCAGCCTATACTCCACGGCAAGACTACCGACAAGAATTATAGAACCGGAGGATACAGGAGTACGTCCAGAAGAAAGAAAAGGGGCATAGTGAAGCTTGAGCTTTTGAGTTTTTAGAAAAATTAGTTAGTAGATAGTTGAAAAGTTAGTCGATGAGTTTTGAATGTTGATTTTTTAATATTTATTTAACTTTTTTACACAACAAAAGCTAAAAAAACAACTTTTAACGAGTTTTTTAACTTTTAGTTTATTTTTGCAAAATCTAACTTTTAAGTATTTTAAAAACGAGTTTATTAAAAAAAATATTTTAACATCTCAAATTTTAACTTCTCAACTAAAAAAGCCCCAGCTGAGAAGCCCAAAAGGCCTGCCCTCTGCACGGTGTGTATAATGCTCTTTCCTCCTCTGTACTTTTTTACCGTGCCCTCGATGGATTAATCGCGCCCACTGTGCTGTGTGTCTCATGGGCCATGCTTGGTCTGTGTCATTCCTTCATTAACGGGCCGAGCTCGCGTCCGTCCTCTGTGCTGAGGCAAGGAGCTACATAATTTTAACTGGATCAGAAGCCTAAGAAACTTAGCCATGACAGACAGTATGGAGGAATTTATTCTGGTTTTCATAACCTTGCAAGATGTCAGTCTCGTACAGATACCAAGGATGAAATCAAATGAAGGTGGGCGAGCAGCGGGGAGTATGCTGCATCCTCAGCTTATGAAACACAATTAATAGGTTTCACTTCGCCAATCCCGGTAACAGCATTGCGGCAAGCAAAAACCGAGCCAAGTGTCACTTCTTCGCTTGGTTAGCGCTCTACGAGAAAATCCTCACTGCTGACAACCTTGCCGGAAAAAATTGGCCACATGATCCGAGCTGCCCTCTCTGCTACTGTGAACTAGAGACCATGGCATATCTCTTAACGTAATGTAGTTTTACTGAAGCCACCTGGGATAGAGTGGTGATGGTGCTCCAATTACCGGAGACTATTAACATGGAAGGTCCAACAATGTGTCTTGAAAAGGTGATCTCTGCCGGAAACATGAGAGCGAAAAGATACCATGCTTGTACACTCTTCTTCTTCTGGTGGCACTTACAGAAAGAACTGAACCGACCCATCTTTGAGCACAAGGAACAATCACACATCTAGGTGGCCACCATCATAGCTCACGATGTTCGCCTATTTAATGTTGCTGCTCAGCCGGTGACTACCATTGATCTGAATTAGTCTTGGGCTTTAGTTGCTCCTGCCCTCTGTGTTCTTTGCTTGTTTCATTGTTGTTGTGTCTAGTGGCTGTATATATTAGACTGTAATTCCTTCTTTAATGAACGGTAGTGCACCTACCTTTGTTTCAAAAAAAAAAAAAAGGTGACGACAATCACAATTTGATTTATCATGCCTTACTGACCATTCTATTTTTATGGGTCATGTCATGTTTGGGTCACACCAACATTAGGGCTTCGTGCTGACTCATTTAGCACGACCCAGCTGACCAAGATTATATACCATAACACTCCTAAGTTTCTTTTCTGTTTACCCCATGGTGAATCACATGTGTGCCTTTTATAGTTAAAAGTTTTGTGCCACTGACGATATAGTTTTGCTTGTGACCAAACATACCAAAGAGTGCAAATGGGTTCCATAGGGGATGCATGCTTCATTAATTAACATAGCATAGTGAAGCACACTGAATGCCATCTACACGGTCTGTACCAAAGAACTGATGTCACCGTTAATTTTTAAATTCAATTTTGACCATTTATCTTATTAAAAAAATTTGCTCGAACGTGTAAAATTTTAAGTTGAGATTCAAATTTCTAATGATAAATCAAATTATATCAAAATATATGAAATTTATTAAAAAAAATTGAATAAAACGAATGGTTAAAATTAAATTAAAAATCAACGATGACATTAATTAAAAAATAGAGAGAGTACACTTTTCTTTTTTACATTACTTGGGTTGTGTCGTACCACCGGTGGGCTAATCGTGCCAACTGTGTTGTGTCTCATGGACCATGCTCGGTCCGTGTTGTGCCTTCATTAATGGGCCGGGCCCATGCAAGCCCTACATGCTGATGTAAAGGTCCAGGCACGGTTTGATGGATCATGTCATGCTGATCTGATACTAATTCGGAGTATTTTTTATGGGTTGAATCATATTTGGCCCATGCCGTCACTAGAGGGCATCGTGCTGGCATATTTAGCACGACCCAGTCAGTCGGCCAAGATTGCACCACAACCAAGTTTCTTTTCTTTTTACCACATGGTGAATCACATGCGTACCCTTTACAGTTAAAATTTTGTGCCACTGACGAGATAGGGGCTGAAACGTCTGGTTAAATGGTAACTATCTACAATATGCTGAAGCATATGGAGCAGGAGCTTCATTTGAACGAAAGTCTTAATCATATTTACCGGTCAAAGTTGCAGGGCTCCCAAGTTTTTAACCACAACAAAATATTTTGCATGTGGATATATAAAATCTAGAGTAAATTTCACAAAATTACATGTGTTTTATGAATATAATCACATAACTACATGTTTAAACTATAGTTTCAAAAAATTACAAATTTGCTATAGTAAATTTCTGACACATTGTATAAAATCTGTAGTTTTGTAATAATTTGAGCATAAAATTTATAGTTTTATGAAAAATTAGATATAAAATTTGTAGTTTTGTGATAAATTTGATCCGAAATCTATAGCTTTTTGAAATTATAGCTTAAATCTGTAGTTTTGTAATAATTTTGATAAAATACCTGTAGTTTTGTAATAATTTTGATAAAATATCTGTAGTTTTGTAATAATTTTGATAAAATACCTATAATTTTATGAAATTTACTCTAAAATCTACTCTAAGTTGCAAGTGAGTTTTTGTAAACTTTCCTTCTTTAATCTTGAACTTACATCACGAGCCATCCCTTCTTAATAACTGAGCTCCAAAGGAATAAAAGTCGATGGGGCTCAAAGCCTGAATCCTAGTAGTACAACGTAGACCAAAAGATCCATTGAATCTAGAGAAAAGCAAAAGTCACCAGCTTCGTTGTGCGGTGGAAGAGATGGCGATTTGGGCCCCTTTGCAAAAACACTGGCGACAGTCACGAGCTGTCTCGGAAAACACCCCCGCACAACGGTGGACGTCATGAAATCCGCGTTAATTGAATCTACTGCATTCGCAGCTCACCCTACATAACAAGAAATAAACA
Organism: Zoysia pacifica; assembly: GCA_001602315.1. NCBI lineage: Eukaryota > Viridiplantae > Streptophyta > Magnoliopsida > Poales > Poaceae > Zoysia > Zoysia pacifica. Next base: position 19,224 of record BCLH01001005.1, on the reverse strand, counting down.
AACTATACAATAATGTCTCCTCGCTAGCTGACGGGGCGCCGCAACACATGCCACCGCGCGTCTCCTTTCGTTGAACCAACCGCCGATCGAGTTACGCGTCGGCGTCGACGGTTTCGACGGCGACGACCTTCGCCGGACCAAACCAACCCAGTCCTGTAGCAGCAGGAACAAGCGCCTTCTTTGCTGTCGTTGTCGCCGCCGCTGGACGAACAACATCGTCGCCGTTCTTCATCGCCGCCTTGACGTTGACGTCAAGTGGATTCTTCGCGGCGTCAACCTTCTTGCTGCCGTGATCGGCGGCGCAGTCCTTCTTCGGAGCGGGCTTGGCCTCCCACGGCACCATGTCTCTCGGCGGGAGGAAGCACTCGTTCGACAGGCCTACGACGTTGAAGTCCACCTCCTCGATGCTCCACGTCTCCTCGATGCACGTGCACGTCCTCTTCCCGCTCGCGTCGTCGGCACCAGCGTCCGCGTCAGCCTGATCGGCGAACCGGGACAGGGTGACGGTGGTGCGTCCGGCGTGCGCGACGTTGACGCCGTCCACGGCGCGGTAGTGGCCGACGGAGGACTCCATGGCGGTCTCCCAGTACGCGGCCTCGCTTGCGCCGCGCACGCTGACGCGCATGAGGTGGCTGTCCTCGAGGCGCACCAGCAGCCCCGTCCGCTGGCTGAAGTAGCCCCAGACGGCGTGCCGCACGACCTCGACGTCGGCGCCGCTCCGCGCGCGCAGCGCGCCCGCGTCGGCGTCGACGCGGAGCACGAAGCAGTCGTCGTCGGCGACGCGCTTCTCGCCTACCCAGGTTGCCGTCGCGAAGAGGTCCGCCGTCGACCTCGGGTCAAGGCCCTGCAAAGCAAGCACGTGGAAGTTACAGGCGAGTCAGTTTGAATTCGACTTCAGTTCCATCAGACACGGCACGTGTGTGCACATGGCCGGCGGGTTCGTTCGATCTTCGTCTTCAGTATTTGTTTCGTTTTTTACCTGGACGCACCGACGAAGCGGCCTGGGCGGCCCTCGGGACGCGTGTGCCTGCTGCCACGGCGCCTGGCGCCATGAGACCTGACCATCGCTGCCGGCGCTCATCTTGGTGCCGCCGGCCACGACCATCTCCACGCACCACTGCTCCGGCCGCCGCCTCTGCCACAGGACGAACCCACCCGCAACCTCGCCGCCTCCGCCGCCGCTCACCACGCCCAGTCCCGTCTTCGCCCTCTGCCCCTGCTTGGTGGTGGTGGTGGTCCTCATCCGCACCTTGCCCATCGCGTACATGCTCGTCGCCGCGCGCAGCGCCGCCTCGCCGCCCGCCGCCGCCACGTACTGCTCCACGATGTACCGCGCCTTGGAGACCTCCTGAAGGTTCGTTTCAAACATTTTGTTATTTTAGCGACCTCAATCAACGTCGTGATAATCGGAAATGGGAGACACGCAGTGCTTTACTGTACTTACCAGAGGCTCGTCGTTGATGTCCTGCTTGGCCATGGCCTTCCGCGCCTGAACAGGCTGCGGCACCAGCGGAGCGCCGACGACGCCTAGCATGAGCTGCACGTCGGCCCTTGAAGCCAGCCGCGCGCCGTCCCGCCGATGATGCCGCTGGTCGACGCGCGACTGCACCCACGACTTGACGCTGCGCCGCCCGCCGCGGGCCGTGGACCCGTCGTGGAGGTGGAGGTCCGGGACCGGCACCTCGAGCACGGTGTCGAGGCCTTCCTCCCGGTCCAGGTTGGCGCACACCTTCCTCATGGCGAACTACTTACTCCACGAAGCACCGATCAATCTTCTCCTGAAATGGCCAGCGATGGTTCGACTGCTGATGGGAGGGTGAACGAATGGCCGGTGGAATTAATTAGCTGGGAGCTTTGGGAGAGCGCGAGCTGGTTTCCACGACGACGACGACGACTTCGACCGGTGATATATACGGGTGGTGGTGGTGATGGACGCCGGACGGACATGTATCCGGCTGCACGTTGCGGTGCCCTTACTTTAGCCAGCCAATCGCATTATCTTATCATTTCATATATATATATATATATATATATATATAAAAGTTCGTATCCCGTCGTCCATCGTCGACAGGCCACGTATTTTCGTCAAGGATAATAAAATTAGAAACAGCTAGTTATGCTCCAGTGCTTACGCTGAATGATTTGGTCTCTGGCTTCCTGGAACGCCACTTTCTGTTGCTCCGTGGGGGCGAGTTGCAGGGCCGAGCGGCGGCACTGCCTGCAGCGACGTTCCGACACGATAGGTGCATCAACGGACTGCATGACGACACGTGAAAACGCAGGCGAATCTGCGCGCATGTGCACGGGCACCGAACGACTTGGTCTGCCCCAGAAATGAAGCGGCAGCCAACTGAGCCTCGATTCGGCGTGTCCGGTAGCCCGACAACGAGATAATCGGAGATGGCGAGGGATCCGGCGCTGATCCCGGGAACCCAGAAGATTGATACGCAGGGCTAGCTCGATCGGACCGACGTGCTCGTGAGGAAAATCCATACGACCTGATCGTAAATGGATTTGAGATAATCTCTGCATTCATGCAGTTCGATTGCTGACATGCGGGTCAGTCGGTACAACGAGCTCACATGGCAGAGGATATATATTCATATCGTAATTCGTAAATGGCCTGCACCAAGATGGTTGGCCGAAGATATTGTTTTCACCTGTCTACACGAGATGTTAATATGTACTTACTAGGTGTGGGACGCACGAATGGCACCCACTAAATAACCCAGCTAAAACATGGTCCGGGATACGAGTAGTTTTAGCTGCAAACCACGTCAATGGCCGGTGGTGGGCTGCCTGCTAGCTAGCTAGCCATACAAGTCAATCTTGCGATGAACGTCTACGCACGTTAGGGGCACGCACCGGCCGGGTGTCTGCATATTTTTTTACTAGATCATTTTAAAGATTAGCAGATGGATGATCTTTGTAATGCTATGGATAATGGGAACAGTCGGTTAATCACGCTTGTCACAACTTTCAAATCGAATTGTTGTTGACCGCTCGTTCCGATCCAGTGTATCTTAAATCATTTGATAATTTATTCAGCGATTGGTTTACGCGACATGTTCGGCTACTTTCTGAGTCTGTTATACCTAAGCCATCTTACTCTATTTCTGTTGATCTTTCCATCTTAGAGTACTTTATTTTGGTTGATCCTCAGGGATTATTATGCCTAAAATAACTACTTAAGTTACTGTATGGAGCGTGTGAACTTCGATGCAGGGGCTGAAGAGATCGATTATTATCTTACGTACGTGCCAAAATATATCGCAGAAAGATGCTACGTATCGACGTCGCAGATCGAGCCACGTGTAGACAGGAACAAGAAATCTTCTCCGTTGTATTTTGTATGGAAAATGATTGCCAAGGAAAGCGACGCCCGACATGTTAGCTACACCAGAGAAGATTATATCTGGGTGCAATAAAAAAAAAAAACAAAAAGATCGAATCAATACGGGATAGGTTTCAACACCAGATGCAGCGTGCATACGTTGGGTAGTCGACAGAGCCACGTTGTGGCGGCTGGAAACCTTCCCGTATCCAGAAGAGTTTTTATTTATTTTAAAAAAAGAACAAGATACTCTTTGACAATATACACAAAAAAATCTGTACTGTTTCTATTCTTAAATTGTTATTGTTGTTAATCTATTCATCATATTAAAAAATAAAAATAAATATCATATATTTTATTATAATTTTATTTATCATTAAAATTATTTAAAATATGACATAAAATTTTATTACTAATCTTTTTAAAATAAGATGAACGTTAAAAGTCCATCGTGACAACAATGTAAGAACAGATAAAAACTCCTGGTGGCTCCACGTGTAGGAAGATACAGAGGATCACCTCCCCTGTTCGGATCGACCTAAACTCTGCGTCTGATGCGAGGCGAGCCATTCTGCTACAGTAGCAGGTTCATTATTCAGAAGATCCAGAGCTGAACCAGCACACCACATGACAGCTCGTCAAATCCCTTAGAACGAACACATGCAGAGGATCTACCATTTCGAGTCTACGAAAAATGATTGGATGATTGGCGAGGCGATGCAAGACGACGCCGGACACGTTCGCCATCCGTTACACGCGTCACCGGCTGTCCGAGTCCGAAGCAGATTCTGCCGCTTCAGTTTTCGCATACAGAAAAATAGTACTCCAGAAACCAGGACCTTAGTACGTGGCGGTGCTGCGTTCAGCGAACCTTAAGTAATCCGCCCTGAGATGTTATTTACGCGCCGCGGCCGGTACCTTGCATGCATCTGGGCGTGGCTTCATGCCTTCGTGGCGCGGCGGCCGGCGCCGGCGGCAATCATGGGCGCGCGCGGCCGAAGCGGGAGGTCGTCGCGCCATGTGCTGGATGCGTGGCTGTCAAATCTTATCGCGGCGCCGTTCGCTTGCTTGCGCGTGCGTGAACCACCCCTCCACTGGTCGGCGCCGGCTGAAACGGTAGACGGCTGCGCCGGGGCTGCGATCCGCCATTTGCTCGATCCCTTCCGTTGGAAGCCAAAGGTGCACCGCTCTGTTTAGGAGCATCTGGGAATTTCTGTAGCTCACTCCTTCGTTCTTAAATTTAAATTGATGTTGTCGCTGATTTTTATGATCAATTTTGACTATTCGTTTTGTTAAAAAAATTTGCTCGAATATATAATATTTTAAGTTTTGATACAAATAACTCTAATAATAAATCAAATTATATCAAAATTATCAAATTTATCAAAATTTTTTGAATAAGACGAATGGTTAAAATTAAATTTAAAAGTCAACAGCGACATCAATTAAAGAACAGAGAGAGTAAAATGCAACGGTTCGAGATTTTGTATATTTTTCTTTTTTCGTTGAGGGGTTTTGTGTACTTTTTTATATTTCCTTTTTCCCGCAGAACAACTAACTTTTACTTAGAACAATTTATTTTTCATCACTGGAACATTTTAATCATACTACTTAGAACATTCGATTAATTTAAATGGGAACAATTAAAATTTGAATTTTTTTAAAAAGTTAATTTTAATAAATATGTTGGTTCAAATGGATTAAGAAAATCATTTATAATTTGAGAGAATATAGATTTGAAGTTTAAAATAACATACTCCTACTAAATCCTATCTAGTTGTTAGGCAGGCCCCCTAACACTAGGAGGATGTTGGATAAGGCGTAAGAAGTCGCCGCCCAATAAACTTCCCATCCAACCGACGGAGATGTATCCGACTTACTAAATGAGATTTACGACCCAAAAATGGACTGGTCCAGCCATAAGAAGGAGGGTATAGGTTGAGGGAGGCTCGGAAGTAATCAAGCAGAAGATAATAGGACCCTCGTCTTAGGGATTACAAAAGAGTTCCGCACGTGGATCTTTTAACAAATTAAAGCATTGTTTACTAATTTTTAGTTAAAAATAAATAGAAATTCAATCATAATTCGATTCAATCCCCTTCATTTTTAGTTAATTTTCTTTGACCGTTTTCACCGACTCACATTGTTTATGTCCATATATATACATAAAACTTGGAGAGGGACCTCTTTTAGTAGTGCATCGCGATTCCATCTACGATGCTAAAACATTGCCTTGTTTTCACTTTTCAGTCACGGGAAAAAGTTCGCAAGGGAGTACATACACGTAGAAAAAACGAACGACGGCCGGCCCATGGGCAAAATTTCTGTAGCTTGGCAGGCTGCAGCACAGTTCACTTTCGGCCTCTCCGGAGGACAGCCCACAACATGTCCACTTGACTCACGGTATCATTAAAAGGAATGTTAATTAAGCACAACTGTAATATGTATAGATACAAATTAATCTCGCCAGAGGTACCTTTGGATCAGCTACTTTGGGCTGACAGTGGGTCATGGATCGTGGAGGGTCCGTATTTTTGACTGATCATGCCAGCAGCTTCAGTTGATTTTTTTTAAGATAATGGTAAAAGTACCGGTTTTAACTTCAAAAAAGCTACGACCCATTATTATAAGGGACGATTGTGTTTCTACCCTACTTTAAAGTTTAATTATGGTTCTTATTTTTTATGGAATGTGATTTTACTCTTGATTTTCAAAATTGAAGTTGAAATTTAACACTACTCTGTTAGAACAACTTAACGGTGTTAAATATGACATTTACAACATAAAATATTATTCATTTACCCCTATATTTTTGGAGATTATAAATTTACCCTATGTTGCATGAACATCGATAATATTTTGACATAATATTTTGTCAATATTTAGACTATTTTGACATATTTGATAAATTCTAATATAATTTATATAAATTTTTATGAATGTATTGAGTTACGTATGAGAGCAGAGAGAAGGATACAATGATAATTTGCTATTTTATTTGATTTTTTCTTATTTTTTTAATTATTTTTTGATACCGAAGCTAACGCTGTTACAAATAGGGGTAAATGTTTTGTTGTTTTCAAATAGTTGAGGTAAATGAGGGTCAAATATAAATTGAGTTTTAAAGTAGGGGTAAAACCGTAATTGTCCCTTATTATAGAAATTGCAGTACAAAACGTCTGCTGCAACCAAACTAAAAACCAATAAATCGACTATTAAAGGTGAATGAAAGAGGACATTGAAGCAATTGAGGCTTGAGAGGCTGTATTAGGGCGATGGGATCGGTTTGGGGATCAATAGGCTTTGAATATTCACTATTACATTATCGGCATCAGTATTGGTTGTCAGATCTGTTACGAGACTGCATTGATAGTGGTCTAGTGGACGGTTGGGAGATAATCTTACCCTTTTAATATAGGAGTAGGTACTAATAAATTAATACATGACTGTCTTGTGGACCGTTCAAACATGCTCTGCTGCTTATGCTTCAAACTGCAAGCTCATTCTTGCTTGATGAAAAGGGGTATGTGCAAACATTTTGTTTATGATGAGAAATCTAAGAAATTAATCATGGACGACATCCCGATCGAAAACCTTTAGCAATAACATGCTGTTCGAAATTATCCAGATTATGTTATTTGCTTACAACTCGGGGCTTGAATGGCTCAGTACATTGAGGTTGCGTTTGGAAATAGGGAAATACACAATGAGATTGGGATTGAAAATAAATGAAAGTTGAGATATGAGCTGGATGAATGAAAAGTCCAGATCTCCTCCACGATTTCCCATTCTCATTCCCACCCTCCATTTCCCTGTTCTCGAATGCCACCTGAAGTTTACACAAGGTATCAGCTGCCTTATTGGTCAAGCCCCATGCATGTACTTTTATACCACGGAGCTCGGTTCCGTACGTTCATGGTCAGGAAGAAGAGCTGTTGAGATTGGTCCTCTTGCAGGCTCCCCTCAACCGATCTTGCCTTCTCATTCTCTCAGCGTACTTTGATATATCTAGGTCAGATGGGCTTCTTCCTCCAAGCGCGGACTCCAGCTTGTCCAGGTCGAACATGTCTGCCATCACCTTCTGGCTCCCTGGATTTTCGGAGTAGACAAATTTCACTTTCTCCTTCAGTGCAGGTTCGATGAAATGCTTCAGTATCTGCAAATTAAGCGCAAAGCGTTTTACATCGTTTATAATAAAAAGTAATTTAGTATAACTTGTTGTATAAAAACAGATACGGACTACTATCTAAATATCTTCATGCAAATTAGTAATAATCAGTTCAGGAATTCTTGACAGGCATGAGCATACAGTGAGCAAATACCTTCCAGAAGGATTCGAAAATCTTCGGTGGATTGGTGAGTATAGCAGCTGCGATCAACCCTGGATAATAGTTCTGAATTATGTGCAGCGATTCCCGTGTCTCCCATAACGGCGTAGATGATATTGTCCAGCCTCGGAAGTCGCAAATCCAAACGATATTTTCTTCATGTGCATGTTCAGAGTTCATGGACATTGCTTCCATGTTATAGACTAGCTGCTTTATATGCTCCTTCGTCGAGGTCTTGCTCTGTTACAGATGTGAACATTATGAGCAAACAAGATGCAAGTGCACATTGGAAAATGATAGTATGCACGAAGAAAATTACAGAACGAGTTACACATATAGCATAGAACCGAACAACTGTTTGAGAAGATTTAACCAAAAGATATTTACATAAAACAGAGTGGATTAGTCGAGCATGGTCTGCTCCCGGATATATCCGACGGTTGTGGCAGTATGATTCAAGGATAGAAGATGAAGAAAGGGGATTACTAGTTTTCTGCACTTTATTCAGACAAATTTTGTAGACAAATAAATTCATAATCGACTCAAAAAAGTTGGTTGCATTATTGAACAGATATTTTATTTAGAATATATGTAAAAATTTAGGTATACAAATTTAAGCTCTTATGCAGTACTATATGTTAGAGAACTTTAAGTGCGTTTGGTACGGTTTCGATTCTTTAAAAAATTAAAAACATTTCAATTTCAGTTCAATCACTTTAGAAACTGTTTAAAAAAATTTAGTGATTCAGATTCAGTAAAGCGAGAAGGATGATTGAAATAACCTATATACTTTTTTTGTGTTAATATTAAAAATATTAGAAAACTTTAAAAATTTTTGGAAACTAACGAAACAACTTTAAATAATTCGGAGGACACCTTAATGAAGAGCTCGACGGGAACTTTCTTGAATTTTCAGAGATTAACCATTTAAGAAAATTCCAAAACGGCTAATAAAATAGCATTTTCGCTGTAAATACGTGAAACTTGCAGTCCAATTCAAAAACGCCCAAGCGATTCTCCAGCGAAACACCATTTCAGCCGTTCCGTGTCTGTGGGCCAATCGATCGAATCGCTTCGTTCCGATTCTGGATCGAATGGTTTTGTATTTCCTCCGTTTGGTGCCGTTTCAGCTGATTCGACCAAGAATCAGAATCGTTTCTCTCGAAGCCAAACGCACCCTTAGTCCCCATCATTGTCAAGGACTATGAACAAATTTTTTTTTTTAAAAAAAGTACTGTGTACTAGAAAAAATTTGCACCATGTCTGTCCGCTCAGGGGGGTGAGAGGTGTGTTTAGGAGAGCTATGGCTAAGATAGTTTTCATAGGTTCACCGGCATATAAGTTTATTTTTCTCCTCTAATTTATACTGCATTGTAAAAGATTTTTCATAAGCTAAGGCAAAAACCATCTTAAAAAACTCTCCCAAACAGGCCTTTAAGACTGACCTTCCTTGACGTCATAGTGACGAACACGGTTCTCCCGTTCTTGTCGAGATAATCGGGCAGATAGGCTCTTTGAGCTTCGTTCTCCCTTTCGAGAAGGTCGTCCTGACAATTGGTTCCAAGCAGAGCAGGATTCAGTTCGCATGTTATTCCTTATAGACATGCAAGCGTACATATACATACCCAACAAATTTGGTCTGGTTTGAACTGACGCCTCCACTTGACCGTTTCTCTCAGAGCCTTGGTCGCCTGCTCCGAGCTCCAGCTCCTCGCTCGGAGGAACCGGCGGATGGTGCCGTCCGTCAGGAAGCTCGGCATCTCCGCCGGCAGGTCGCCCAGCTGCTCCCGAACCTCGTCGATCTGCAGGCGACCGGACGGAAGTGAGAGTCAGATCAGATGCATTTATCAGATCATCGTCTAAGTAACCTGATCGGTACGAGCAATTCACAACTCGAACAGTTTTCTTTTCTTTTCTGATGCAAAACATAGCAGCAAGCATCAGAACAGAATAATGATGGCACGAAACAGAGCCATATGTATGGTGCCAATTTGGCAAGTAAAAGCGAAGCACGAAATGCTGAAAGAACTCGGCGATCTCGCGCTGTTCCGGAGCATGATCTTTTCGCTGCGTACCTTCCGCTGCTGCTCTTCCGACGACGCTGGTTTCTGCGCCGGCGGCGGCGCTTGACTCTCGTCGTTCCTCCTCTTGAACAGGTAGCTGCTCATGGCTGGCGAATGCGGGTCGCTGATGAGCAGGGCAGCAGGGATGCTGTTAGGTACTAGTACCCCTACTGTCCTACAGATGATGATTGAGCGAGCGAGACCTGCCTGGGGTAACCTCGGCTCCACCAAGCCGGCCACGGTTTTATAAGGAGAATCGACGAAGAAGAAGCCGTGATCGAGGAGGCAAGCTTCGGTTTCCTGGGTAGCTGGCGGTTGAGGCAGCCATTAGCGATCGCCGCGACAGGACGCGGACCGAGTGAATGCTATCGGGACTGTGCCGATCATCTCCTGCGCTGTTCGTTGAGGGCTCAGCAAACGCTTTTAGTTCCTCTTTGTGGACTGTAGCAGTCGGCAAGAACACCGGTTTGATAAAAAAACACTAAAACTGTTTTAAATTTAATATCAAAATTTTAACAAAGCTACTTACAATGTTGTAGTTTTAAACCGTTTGGTTTTATTGGCTTATCATTCGATGTCACCGGTTTACCAACAATTGAATTTGTTGGTGACTAAAATTAAATAGCAACTTAAAAAAACTTTTGCTAACTAAATGAATTTATCGATCAATTAGCGTGTACTCTGATCACTAAAAATGTATATCTATAATAAAAATTAAATTTTGATCACTATTTATTAATTTTTTATAATTAAATTAAAATTTGATGACAAAAGATTTATTTTTTTATATCACCGAAAACCATAAACATCGTGTGAACCATGTTCACCTGATGTACTGAGGTGACTCAACAGAGAGCAAGGCTGGCATGATTGCGGCACCTTGATGGTTAACAGATGCAGTTTGCATCTATTGTCAGTTGTTGTCATGAACAACAAAGATGCTACACAATCTCCACAATTGAACAGTGTCCACGGTGTCTCACTTCACAGTGATGGTCTGTCTGTAGTAAGTTCTATGGCCAGTTGCCACTAATTAAATTACCCCCTTATAAATGATGGTGTAAGTTCTGTTGGCTCTCGTTTAGGTGGCTTTGGTACCTTCCGATTCAGCGAAGAACATTTCAGTTTCTGTGTAAAAATATTTTTAGTCAAAAATAAAATCACTACAAAAACTATTTGATAAATTTTAGTGATTCTGCAAAATGAGAAGGATTAGAACAACTTGGGAACCTTTGAAAATTTAAAAAAACTTTTTAAAATTCTCAAAAATTAACTATTAAAAAAATTTCAAAACTAAAAATATTTCTTAGTATTTCTGAAGTTCTTTTTAAAAGCTTCGAACGGTGCCCACCGTTTCGCAGGCGAAACACCTTTTTGGCCGTTCCAACGCTCAAAGCCAAAAAAGTGAAATGATTCAGCCGATTCTCTGGCAAAACGATTCGAAGATTTCGCTGTTTGGCACCGATTCACTCAATTCGACACAGAATCAGAATTGTTTCGTGGAGCCAAACGAGCCCTTAATTGGATTATAATATGCGCCGCTGTTATTGTTCATTCTACACCAAGGAGTAGTTACTACTTACTAGTCCATCCATAAATACGGAGTATTGTCATCCGTCCGTGCCATGGGATTTTTGCGGCGGAGAGTGAACATTTATAATATCTATATTTGTACAACTCATTAACTATCAAATATAAATTCTCATCGAACCACATTATTTTTTTTATTTACACCGTTCAATTATAAGGCTCCAATTAATTCTGATCATTCTTCTACACATTTTTATTTAAACTTTTTTTTTCTCTTCACCTTCATTTTTCACCGACTGCTATCCTCCATTTAATCCTCGTCTTTCATTCACCTTTGCTCAACCAAAGCCTCTCTTTTTCTCGATCCAACCACACCCTCCTACTTTATCCGTGGCAACATTACTATAATAATGTTCCGTTTAAATTTCATTAATAAACGTAACTAGAAAAAACTTTGAAATTTCAAACAATGATTAATTATTATATTCTGTGAGCTTAAATAAATTTTATTAAATAGTTCTCATATGTTTTAATTTTGTATTCATTATTGTTTTTTTAAGCTTTTCTTCGTCCTACCATAATAAATTATCATCACTATTATAAATTCTCGCAGCAACGCCGTCGAGAAATCATCTAGCTCATCAATACCTAAATACTAATATGGCTGACGTACTTTTACTCCATTCAGTATAGTCATCAGGCGAATACTATGATAATTAGAATCGTTGGTATCAGATTTTAGGTCTCCAAAGGAGACTTGTTATGGCGTCCATATAATACATTACGGGTGATGGTAGTCATGTCATCTACAACTAAACTTCGACTGACTTAAATGGTCTATGACTGTTATCTTTAATCAGCTATTTACTTCGATAAATACTATTGATTTGATGCAAACCTGTGCGTATAGTAATTATAATTATGATCATGTGACTATTCTCTAGAGCGAATTTATTTGTGTTGTATACTCAGTAGTAACTTTATTTTTCATTTCATAACATCACCGATTACAGAGTCAGCGTGGATGAACCAAATTACTAAATATACTAATTTAGTGAGAAATATGACCAATACAATTATACACCCTCCTCCCCCTTTCCCACATGAAAGCTCCCTTAAGCTGCAGTTAGCTAGCTGTAATTTTCTTTATTTACTCGCTGCAGCCGTGTGAAATTTCAGATATTTACAATATTAGACACAACATTACGGTACTATATAAGTACCAACTAACTTGCCTAAAAGCCTGACCTAACAAAGAAGTTACAATTCACTTCTACCAAACACATTGACAGCTTGCACAGCTATAAGCAGGTCATGTCGGTTAAGATCTGACTCTTCATCAAGCTTAACTATATAATTGGGAGTCCAGTTCATGAGCTCTTCAAACAATTCTACTAATTCATATTGCTAATATGAGGTACTGCCGTTGTCAAATTGTCCAGCTCCTCTTATCTGATCTAATGTTTTCATTCTCTCAGCATACTTGATGGTATCATGGTCAGCTGTATTTCTGCCTCCAAATTTTGAATCCAACTTGTCTAGGTCAAACATCTCAGCCATTATCATCCGGCTCTCTGAATTGTTGTCGTACACAAATTTCACTTTATCTTTCATCTTCGGCTCCAGGAACTTCTTTATTACCTACAAGATGTTAAAATGGTCATACTATACAGGAAAGTTCACAAAAATTATCATTGTTGCAAGAAAAAGAGCGATTTAATATCGCGATATTTATCAGACTGATAACTGCGAAGCCAGGGATGGTCCAAACAGATATAAATGCTACGCTACGTTCAGTCACAGACTCTAACGGCCACCAAAAGTGGATTGCTAACCAAAATTAGATTGGTTGATATTGCAAATATGAACATCTTCAAGAAGTTATCTATAGGGGTCTTCAATCTAACATCTACATGAGCCGGCTTAATATGTCAATTCCTCCTGTTTTGTTTTGTTGACATTGGTTATTACCAATTTACATTAACCAAAGTCCATAAAAAACCAGTGGAGCATTTTTACAGAAAACTATAGCTGGCCAAGTGGGCCGAGCCAAATGGGCTGGTCGAGGCCCAATACTTTTGGTCTGGCTCGAGTACGGCTCGGCATGACGGCCAGATGAGCCGGGTCGGCCCGAGGCACGACCCGAGCAGTGCCTGGTCCTGGTCGCAAGCCCGTTGGGCCGGCCCGAGCACAACCTGTTTAGACCTAACCGATCAGGCCCTTCTCGGGCCCATTTAGCCGGGTCGGCTCAGCCTGTCTGGCCTGTTTATTATTTTATTGAAATTTAACATTAAAATATATGTAATTTGACTTATTTATGTTTAAAATTTATATTTTTTACATCATATATTTAATTTTTCTGTAATATCTCAAAAAAATAAAATTTATTTTTTTCACGTGCTTCGGCTCGACCCGTCTAAAATCACTCGGGTCGTGCCTGGGCCTGAGGGGTCAGCCCACGAGCCAGTACGGCCCGACCCGATGAACTAAGCGGGCCGTGCCGAGCCTTCTCAGAGTCGGCCCGAGCCCGAGTGGGCCCGTGCTGTGCCAGCTCGGCTCGGCCCGTTGGCCAGGTATACAGGAAACTAGCATAATAGCATTCGAACCACATGTAACTAATTTAAAATCTCAAAGTTTGCTACGAGATTTATTTATATTTAATGTCCATAATACCTTCCAAAAGGATTCAAAAATCCTTGGTGGGTTGATTAGAACAGCAACTGCCATCATCCCTGGATAATACTTTTGAATTATGTGCAACGATTCTCGGGTCAAGGAGAATGGTGTACTTGATATTGCCCAACCGTGGAGATCAGTTATCCAAACAACATTCTCTTCTGGTGCATCCTTCGAGTTCAGGACAAGATTTTCCAGCATATAAACTAGATATTTTATACATTCCTTCTCTGGAGTCCTGCTCTGTTAAAAATGATCGAACAGTAAACAACGATGCTAAAAACAAATTACAGATTAAGTTCAGCACATTAAGACTAGATGATTACATTTTTTTTCTGGATGAGTTGGTAAGATTTATATTTTTCTGAAACATTAATTAAATTGTAGATGAGATTTTTGTATACTCTTTCTATGTTAAATATACTATATAACTCATTCAGAACTTTACTAATATTATTTCCAATATGAAGTTATTACCGGCAACAATAGACATTCTAGAATACAAATTTGACTAACAATTTATAAGCTAAACCAAATGTAACATCATATCGTCAAGTTATTTCTTAAAATACTAATAGTAACCGAAAATAGTTCAACTTTAGGTCTCATCTATGTCATTGTCTTCTCTTTTTGGAGCCAATAAAATTTATGGTCTAAGCTATGAATTACATAATTTTAATCAATACCATTAGCGCGAATTCAAATGGGAAAAATTCACCTTTATTGTCGGCAGTGTCACGAAGATTGATCTTCCCTTTTTATCCAAGTATTCAGCAATATACGCTCTCTTAGACTCATTCTCACTATCAGCGATATCCTCCTAACATTGAAATGCTCTCATCAGTTATACGAAAGTATACAGTATATTTCCTCCGATTTTAAATTATTGACACGGTTGACTTGATCTTATTCAAAAAATTTATTTTCATGTGTAAAATTATTAGCCGGGATTTAAATTTCATCGATGATAAAGCAAATAATATTAAAATATTACATGTTTGAACAAATTTTTTAAATAATACGAGTGGTCAAAGTTAATATAAAAAATTAACAGTGTTAATATTTTAAAATCAGAGAGAGTAACTTGCATGCAAATCCTTAAAAATGGAACACGGCAAGTGGGAAAAAAAAAGACGAACAAAAGGTGAACAGGGCATGCGTTTCTGTCAAGAGTCACTGACCCAACGAATTTTCTCTGGCTGGTATTGACGTCTCCATTTGGCAGCTTCTTTCAGACTTTTGACGGCCTGCGTCGCGCTCCAATTTCTCGCCCTGAGGAACCTCCGGATGGTGGCATCGGACAGGAAACCTGGCATCTCTGTCGTCAGATCTCCCAGGAGCTCGCGCACCTCATTGATCTGAACGCCCATATACATGGTGTCAATAAGCATTCGAGAACAAGCATATATATGTGAAACATACAGGACCTAAGTTGGTGCTGAAAACATTAGCCAAATTTTATTGAAGTCGACTCTCCGTTCGTAGTACAACTCCTTCCTCCAATTGATATTTTGCCAAATCAACTTGACACATACTCTCTCCATTAATTTTAAATTTATTATCACCGGCCGGTTGGATTGAATTTGAATTAACCGGGGAAAACAATATTAGAGTAAGTATTTGTACGTCTTAGCCGTAGGACCATCCAGTTTCAAATGTACCACTCGTGTCTTAGGACAGTGGCATACATATATATTCTATAGAATGCTACATCTGTCATAGGATAACTTTGCATCTAGAAGATTTCACTCATATATACATCTTTAATTCATGATTTCTGTAGATTTAATATAATTTAATAATATAAAATTATATATTATAAAAAATATTTTTTAATGATGAATTTAAAAGCAAGCTAAAGTTAGATGGCATAAAACTTGACGTAAACTTCTTTTTGGCGATGATAGTAAATGGATAACACAGTTATGAAACACCGTAACATTCTGCCATACCTTTCCCTGCTGTTCTTCTGAAGACGCCAGCAGTTTTTTCTGCGACGGTTCACTCGTGCTACTACTAAACAGAAGACTCATTGCTTACTGCAATTGGTTCCGGTGGCTTCTAGCAAGCGTTACCCGACCCCTCCTTTTATATATGCAGCTTTATTACTGTAAGTTAACAGTTCTTGTTATCTCCATTCCTGGATATATACCACAGGGCATGTGCAACACTGCAAGTTGAAGTTCGGGTAGCAGCTGGTTGTTGCCATAGTCAGCCATAAAAGATTAGACGCAGACCCGGCATGACCGTAGGATTGAATGCGTTCAACACTGCCCACATATCCCACCTACGCCGTTGACGGCCTACGTGGTCGCCCCATGCTTCAGTTCGTTCTTCATCTTCTCCGGTTTTATTCCTCAGCAGTTGGCTGTTGAGCGCTGAAGGGAGAGGTCTGAGTAGAAGCAAATTCGTCAAGCTAGAGTCGACCTGTTGTCGAGTAGCATTCCGCAGTCAGGCTAAACGTATGAATTTTACAGAAATATTATAATAATCAGTTCAATTTTACAAAAATAGGAATAATTTCTCTGTTGGAGCTTAATTATCACGAGAGGATTTGCAGGAAACGGTCGTTTTCAGTCGATTGAGCTCACCATGCTATGCGCAGCATGTGGGCTTGGACAGTTTGTTAGTAATATTGACTGGATGGAGACGGGTGGTCATCCGAGAATTAAATTGTTGCGGAATGTAGGTGCAGGCATGTTTGTACATGGGTCGCAATTTGTTAACGAATGTGACTGATGCTACACCAGCAAATAAAATGGGACAACGCTGGTGATAAGTGCTGTCACAGTGCTCCCTATGTCCCTATTGTTTCGACCTTTTTAACAAAAAACCACAAAAAAGATGTGTATCTGCCTTCTTCAATTTTAAAATATCGATACCATTGATTTCTAACATTGTATTAGATCATTTATTTTATAAAAATATAATAGATAAAATATCTTTATTATAATTTAACTTTTTTAATAAGACAAATGCAAAAAAAATGATGTAATAAGTTAATGCGTCAATATTTTTAAACCGGAACGGTAAGTATTAAACATTCGCGATGGGAGGGGGGTAGTTGTCGAGGCCATTAACACTGGGATGGCCTACATTTTTCCGTCCCGACCGGCTTACGTATATAAGTAAACAGGAACGGGAACCGAAAAATTAAAATGAGATACGGGACCAAAATGGGTCAGCCTTTCACGCGGCCACCCGATGCCCGCCGTCCGACGCCGCAAGCCGCCACCCGTCAGCCTTCCACGCGGACGCCCGACGCCACAAGCCGCCGCCTACTGGCCGCCCGCCCAATGTAACCTTGTTGATTGTCATGGCTCTTGTAATGTGTATGTTTACGAGACTGTAAGACCAATTTATTATCATGCTGTATTTTTTAACGTTTGAGATCTTGAACTTGTCATAATTTATTTTATGGATGATCTATGGTATAAGATTAGAGATTTACCATGGATGCTACGCTAATGTATTTGTGTGCCTGATTGATATTGGGTACTACTTTTATAATTGTGATTTTCTCGATTTAAATTACCGGTTCTCGACCGTTATCGATATATTATTATTTGAATTGTTTTGTTTTTGAGTTACCGATATTTTTTGGATTGTTTCGTTACCGGGTTTTTTATTTTCGTTTTCGTCTGATAAAATAATTGTGAAAACAGAAACAGTACGTGTGTTTTTGCGACCTTCCGCGTCCGTTTTCATCTCTGGTCGCGGGCGTTGTTGCGAGGTTAGGCGGTGAGTAGCTTAAATGGGCTGCGGCAGAAATGGAACCCAAGCATCGGAGGAAGGGGCTGTTATACATGTTCTAACGGGCTTGTGCACCTACATGGCCCATACATCGCGGCTTTGGTCCAACAACTGACATTACTGGCCAACTGGTTCTCTAGGATTTTGTTTATTAATAACATTATTTTTTATTAAAGTCATAAAAATAACATGCTGATTATATATTTTTTATAAAAATAGCTCTTGGAGACGGAGACAGGCAACCACTGTAGCATTAAACGCCAATGTGGCAGACAGTTTGCACACCACATGCTACCCCCTCAACGGGTGATAGGTAACAGAGGGTGGTAGATGCATCTCTAAAACATAGCACTGTTTTGATGGGCATTGTAGTAAGGCAAACCCCCGTGCCTTTTGTCCTATAATTTTATCCACTTATTCAATTACCAATGTTCATTATACTCTCTCTGATTTTAAATTATTAACACTGTTGACTTGTAACATCACCGTTGATTTGTAACATCAAACTTTGATCACTCGTCTTATTCAAAATTGAATAATTTATTCAAATGTGTAAAATTTTTGTTACTATTTGATTTATTTTTAAATAAATTTAAATCACGACTAATAATTTTACACATTAGCACAAATTTTTTGAATAAAACGAATGGTCAAAATTGATTTTACAAGTCAACGGTATCAATAATTTTAAATCAAAGAGAGTAGATTAAATTTCGCACCATCTTTCCTTTTGTTAATTTCCTCATAACATAACCAGGAAGGACTACACGGGGAGCAAGCGTAGTACGAGGTTCCACTGATCAAGTACAGGGCCAGGAAGATGCTAACACCCCCCCCCCCCCAACACACACGCACACAAAAGCAAACCCGGTGCATTTCGTCCTGTAATTTTATCAGCTTTTAATATCACCATCACTGTGTATGGTTCTGTTTGCGCGTTAGATTTATACTCATCTATTATGTGGAATGCACCCTGTACATTGGAAAGTGGTAGTTTAGTTGATCGTGTTATGTATACACCAGAAATATTCGTTGTATTATTATTATTTCACCTTATTGCTGACAATACAAACGAGAAGGTAATTACATCAACGTTCAGTTTTTGGACCGGCCAGGCATGGGCTTTCCCTTCAGGAAATGCCGAAACAACAGGAGCGCCTGTCGTGGGCGGTGGAGAGGAACCTCATGTCCCGCTCCATGAACGGTCACCAAGGTCAGGCCCTCGTACACTTGACTCCATCCGCCAACCTATTCAAAGGTCATGTGTAAATAGTATCACAGAAATGTGGCAGTGTTGCTATACCGGCCGTCAGATGATGTAGTAACGTAATGAAGGAAATGTGCGGTGAATAATATGTAAACATGCTAAATTGATATAATTCATTAGCACAATGTAATCCCTTTTATCATAGACTATGTCGCTAAATAAGAACTTTAATTAAGAAACATTCATTCATATATATGCAGGTGCAGGTTGAGGTGAATGAAGCAAGCTGCTGACCTGATCGTTGTCATACCATGGGTACCAGTTGGTAGTAGT